>KV751358.1:1880208-1891633 GCA_001698575.1 Mola mola
TGTTTTGTCCCCAGTACCTATATCAGTCAAGCCTTGATCACAGTAGATTGATGAAGTACATGTGTAACTTATTAATGACAAATTATTCATGTTGTTTTGAGCTGAGCATTGTCCCAAAAAACAAAAAACAAAACAACTTTCAGCACAATATGCAAATATTTTGCCTGACCTTTAAGAGCAGCAGTGTAGCATTTGTCACCACAAGGTGGTGCTAGTGAACTACAGATTTGAGTCTCAGCATCACGCCACATATTATGCTCCTAAGAGTGTTCCCAATGATAAATCACAGAAATTGTGCGCATAGAGCCGCTACACTGACTGCAGTGATTTTACTGTGTCATGAAACAACCAGCAGATGGCAGCACAATCTCGGCGTGGAAACAATACAACTTGAGTCCCATGGCAAAGTGAGAGGTAAAGTGAGGGTTGTAAAATTAACGAGAAAGATTTAATTTTACAGCTTCCCCACACTTTAAGACAGTCTCCAACCCTAAAAGTGTGTGTGCCTTAAAACACGCTCGTGCTTGTGCGTTACTGCGGTGTGACACGCGCCTTGGTGGGGAAGTAGCGGCTCGTCTTGAACTCCTTGAGGAAGGCCGACATGAGGACGGTGGAGAAGAAGAGGACCACGCACCAGAAGAGGACATCCGGGATGTAGGGCCCGTGGGGGCCGCAGGCGCTGCCCACAAACTCGCCGTGCAACATCTCGCACTCCTACTGGCACCAGAGGACACAGTGATGATGATGATGATGATATTAATGAGGGCAGTGAGCACAAGCAGGGGGCAGAGGTAATGGTGATGGAGGGTGTCGGCGGGGAATTAGTAACAATGGCACATTCGGCGGTGAATATTCTGTACTCATTTGCATACCCTGCCCAAACTATTTGCTGGCGTACGTCTGACAAGCGTGCTCTGGAGTGATGCAGCCTGCCGCCGCTGCCGCCGGTGATTTGTGTCTGACAATGACAGAATCCAACCAAATCGCCACGCTCGTTCTGCATGGCTAAATCCTGTGAAATCCTGCCCACACGTGCTTAATCCCCGCCTGACGCTTCTCCAGAAATCAAAGTGTGGGCTCAGTGAGACACAACACGCCGCCAGAGACTACGAAATACTCTCAACTCTCAAGGGGGTTTCCAGCTCAGAGATCCATCACAATAGGATCTCTATCTGTATCTCTCCTATAATCATGTGCTAAAAATGACAAGGGGATCCTTACCTTGACCTCCAGCATTGTCCAGTTCACCTGGGAAGGGGTGATATTTCTCTCCTCCCAGAATTGTAGAGTCTCGTTGCTGGGGTCCCTGGGCTCCTCGCATGAACACCTGCAGAGGATACTCTTATTATAGCAAGCAAGAAGGTGATTATACTCGTCAAAACTAAAAATAGATGCAATAATAACGAGACTTTAGAGGGTGAAGAAAAACATACCCATGAAAGTAAGTAGGCAAAAACAAAATTTGCAAGCAATTTTACTTTCATTCATTAGGTTGTTTAAAAAATGCTAAATACTTACACATGCACACATAAAACAAAGCGCTTATCCATCTAAATGCACAATCACTCATACTGTTTACTTTTCAGCTAAAACCCCTCCAAATTCATCGTTTTAAGCTTCTCAAAGGTGAAACCTTGAATTTTGGGCTGATAGTGGGACGAAATGTCATATTTAGTTGGGTTTTAACAGACAATTTTCCAATTTTCCTGATACCGGAATAATAATCAGCTTTTCTATCTGGGTTTGTGAGCCTATACAAGGACTTTGACTCTTTTGATCTTTAACGTAGCTCTCAGTATACCCACATAGAATAGATATACACTGGATGAAGACAATATAAACAAAGTAAACAAAATATGCAAATAAAGAATGTGTGAGTGACTATATAAATGTGTATACGTACATATGCTTTAAGTATCAATTATTTACAGTGTGCAAAAAATTTCTAAGTGACAAATATCTTATAAACACTTGAAAGACCAATCATTGAAATTAATAATAAAGAAAAATACCAGGTAAATTAAACAATAATGTAAATAATCATTGTCTGCAGGCCTGCAATATTCTTATCTACATAGCAGACCGTGTTCAAAATACCATCAGCACGAAATGACTTCTTCTGCTGGCATTTCACTGTGCTAAATGTCAGCATCCCCCGCTGTCCACTTCACCAGAATAGAAAATCACAGAGAGAGCTCTTGGCTTCACACAGACACTCGCCAGCTTAAAGTACATGGCGGATGATGCTCCTGACATACACACAACATGGGATTATTCACCATAAAGTAAAAATCCATGGCAGTACAAATGAGCAGCGCGGCTCTGGCACCGCTGCACCATCTGTCGTCTGACGACGCAGCAAAAACAGTTGAGCACACGTGTGGAAATGTGCTAAAGTTGGGTTTACTGTGCATGCAACAGCTGCTGCTAAAACCACACCAGCATAGAAAGATTGAAATAGGCATTAACAAACTTTTTAAGTATTTTCTACGTTAAACAAACTGTTTTATTTTTGTTAGCAACTCTTATTGTCCATAAAAAGGCAGAGAACCATTCAAAATGCCGTCTATAATTTAAGAAAATGTTGTCATAATGAAATGTCCTACTCTGCACCACCAACATTTAAAAAAAAACAAAAAACAAAGAAAAACTTCACAGAAGAGAAGAATCCAACAAACGTTCATATTAGAGAAGCTGAAAGCAGATATTACCAGGGATTCAAAACATTTTGATGACACTGATTGTATTTAACTTCTGTATTTTCCAGGTGGAAGCTGGAAGCAGCGGTTGCTCCACATGTATCAAAAGTGATTGAGCCTTGTTCCTTTTATTAAGTCTCCACATTTTCTCATACTTTCACCGTTATAGCCCAGTGTCACCATTAAAGAAAAATATCTTTTAAAAAGTGTCCATTTATACGACTCTTCAGCGGATTTATGGACATTTAATCATGACAGATAATATAGTCATTGTACGTGGAAGTCACATTCTAAAAATATGTGTATTATGTCTGTGCTTTGACTTAAGACATCAAGAAGGAGGTTAAATTTTGTAGAAAAATGCCCAAATGATTTCTTCAAATCACTTCTTGTTTGCTATATCTAACAGTGAAGCACTTTAGGCTGAAAAGAGCACTTACCAGTACTGCGTTAGTTTTTGCAGGTTGTTGTTTTTATTGATGGGGTAGTGCACCCCGAGGTGGATCAGCTTCTCCAGAGCCTCGTAGATGAAGATGATGCAGATCAGTGCGGCGAAAGCTTCCTCGGTGAAGCGCGTGATGTAGCAGACAAGCGAGCTGGCGTCCGTGGCCACCAGCAGCAGACAGAAAAAGGCCGTCCACAGGCCGATGCAGGCCCTCAGGGAGAGGTAGGAGAGGCCGTACTCCCTGAGAGAGACAACATGCGCATGTGAAGAAATAAGCACGTAGATGTGGCATCCCTATCCAGGCAGAAAGCAAACAAACGCACCGTGCACGCTGAACACAAGCTGGATGGCAAAAACACAAATTGTGCTAAAACGAGGCAAGAAAAAACCTACTTGCAGAACTTGAAGAGGATTTTCTCAAAGACAAGAACCGGCCCCGTGCTGCCCAGGATGGTGAGAGGTTGACCGGCAAAAAGAGAGTAGGCGATCCCAGTCATGGAGGCCCCAAACAGGGACTCAATAGCACTCTGGAAACAAAAGAAATAAAGTCAGCTTCATAAATGCTGCTTTTGTAGCACTAAATTTCATTTGGACATGTTTGCTCACACATAATCCATTAATTTCAGTGTTGAAATAGACCTTTTTTTTTATTTATTACATTTTTAGGACTACAGCTATGCTATCAGCTCTGTGGAACACCGCAGTGCTTTTGAGCCAAATGAGAAAGCTGATGTTTAGCAGGTATAGCGAGCCTAACTCGCTATACCTGAGTCTAACTGGATCTTCCAAGTTTAGTATCCAATGCAAGAAAAATATTTTGAAAAAAATGCCATTTTCATGTACAATCCAGTCCTGTTACTCAAACCAACTATTGGCAGGTTGTGTTGATATTAGGGCAGGAGACAACCGAAGGAAAGTGGAGCAATATCAGGAATTTATGGAGCAGTGTTAGTTTCCTACAGCAAATAGAACACACGCAAAGATACTGACTCGTCCTTAGCCAACGGTGGAGACAATAAACAGCTAAAAGAGAGTGACGATTGGCCAAAAATGTCTAACAAATCAATGCCAACTGACAACATGTTCACCACATCAATGTATTAAGTTTTAAAGGTAGGTTTAAAACAAGTATTGTGTGTTCATAGTCTTTTTGGAGCAATAAAGATGTCGCCTCCTACCACTCGTCCCTCTGTGGCCTCGCCCAGGAGTCCTCCAAAGGTGATGACAGGCGACATGCAGGCGCAGTAGAGGAAGAGGAAGGAGGCCAGACACTGCAGGCTGATGGCGTCCGTGTAGTCGGAAAGGTAGTGAGGAGCCTTTCGCTTGATGTCCATGACGAACCCACCAAATAACCTGCGGAGAAGCAGGGGTTCGGTGGGAGACTCACATGGAAACAGGCCGCATTTGATACGCGCACACATTATAGAGCTGTTTGATCATTCACAGGAGCTCAGACCTTCATTGAGTCATGCACGCCACAGTTGCTGCAGCAAGCCATGGACCACATGGTGTGCTAGCTGGAGGTGGTTTCTATGGCAACGGCAGAATTTGTGTCAGCCTGAGCAGCAGCAGGCAGTGATGCAATGTCTAGTGTGGAGGCGGTGATTATTGATGAGGAGGCTACTAAATCACAAGATGCACTACAAACATCCATGCACGATGTGCGATCAACCAGAATCCCCTGGGCATCATTAGTTGACTTGTGGGTAATGTTTTTAATCTGTATTCTGAAACGTCTCAATATTGCTTTGTGAACATTGAGTTCTGGATTTATTTTTTGTGTGTGTGCCTTTATCAAGAAGTATATAAAGTATATAAATATAGTAAGTGTGTTTAAGGTGTACTGGTTCTGCAGAGAAATGTCTGCTGTTTACTGATGCATCAATCTGTAAACAATTATTGTTGCTGATGTTGTAACTGCTCGAGGTAAAGCAATTAAGATACGCCACAACTTGTGTCATAAAACTTTTTTTCAGCATATTTTGAAAATAAAATTTAACAATCTTCGGTTCAATGTTTTCTTGAGTATAGCTGAGATTTCTAGGGGCAATTATTTAAACTAAACTGTGTGAGATGTTTAGAGCACCATTAAATAAATTAGTTGTTTTAGGCGGCCACGACACTATTTTCTTTCCTTCTTTTAGGTTTTTAGAAACTAATGAGTCGAGTTTCTATACGAGTGGCAAAGTTAACAAGAATTTCCAGACAATCAATCTCAAAAAATGGACATGAATGCATGTTTGAAACATGTACTGTTGGGCGCACTATAAACAGTAGGTGGAGCTAATTCTCCAGTCAGGTGCTGTTCACCTGAAGAAAGTTCAGCTGTCAGATACATTGTTTGAAACAGAAGTCTAAAGAAGGAGGCACGCAGGGACAAATATCTCATGTCGCATGAATATTTCTGCATAGTGTTACTGAGGAGAAACTGCGTTGCAATACAGGTGAATGCAGGACTTCATGTGTGAATGCTTTGTAAATTCAAACAAAAGCTCTTTGTGGAGCTGCGGTGTGAGAAATGAGGATGGGCCAGTGGGCTAGTCTGCTTCTTAAAAGCACAAAATTTACAGTTTGGGGACAACCAGGTGGGAACCAGGCGAAAGGAATACAGGCACAAAGGCGAGCTTGGAGAGCTCAAAGCTGAACATCACAAATCATGCCGTTTCTCTCTCACACTTACTTCCCAGTGCGTTGGAGCTCGGGGCCACCGTGCCCTCCGTGTTCCTCCGACTCCCCAAGATCTGTCACTCCGTTGGGAACGGGGGGAATCTTCCGCTTTTCCTGTGTGGTTAAGCTCACTGTCAGTGGGCTGCCACTGGATATCATAACAAGCATCAGGCCTGCTTGAATCCTAAATGATTCACCAGGTGCTGCAGTTATTTCAACGCACTTAAACCACTTACATAGCAACCTAAAGTTCGAGTGATGTTTCAATTATTTATCGTAGGAGCTCTATGATAAGGACAAAAATGAAAACAAACCCTCTTTAATAATCGGGAGCAGGTTTCTCTCCCAAACAAGATGGAGGACAGCTTTTCAAAGTAGACCAAAATAACAAATGGAGGAGAAACAGCTAATGTTTTGGAGAGGATTGAGAGCAGAACCCAGGGGAGAGGCATCAGAGTGCAGACGAGAGCGCAGGCGAGATTAAGGGAGAACGCAGATGTTTAAACATTTCTAGGCAGGTGGCACAAAGCTCAGAACAGTAATATATAAAGAGGCTCTCAAACTGAAGAGTCGCCATCATATTTACCGTTGGCTTGACAAGAATGTAAGTGTGCGTTAAAAAACAGGTAAAGTGGGAGTTTACCTGAGAGGGCACATTTTTGGGAGGCTCTATTCTGATGGAGGGGTCCCACTCCCCGGGAGGTAACACCGTCACCTGGTCCAGAAACTCATCGATGCCTGCCACCAGGTCATTCCTGTCTTTGGCCTTGTATGCAACATCATGGAAGACCTGTGGAGCACATGACAACATGAGTGAGATTATAAACAAGGTGAAATAGTCAGATTCAGCCACATAATAAAATCTTGCTTGTCAAGAAAAGGTTCAATTATTCTTGGTCATGCTGATTGAAGGGCAAATCATTAGTGATGGGCGCAACTGATTTCTATATATGATAAAGTGCTCTTGACATCCATGTGCTTCTATTTTTGTGCATCCCAGAGGATGGCCTAGGGCTCAAAAAAAAACAAAAAAAAAAACAATAAACAAGGAAACATTTGGCTCTGATGATGGGTAGTAAGTAACATTAGGTCAAAGCTGCACTGTGGGAAATCCTGTCGCATTTTTTAACGTCATACTCCGCCGATCCCCGAAGACTTCTCCTGAGGTTAAAAGTCTGGTACAGTCGGAGAAAAGAAAGCAGATAGGTGGAATTTCGGGTTGGTTTCTCTACTCCCCGACCTACCCGGTACCCTAATACCTTAAATAACTACCAAAAACCAATTTATAATAACAATAAGAGGCTTCAGGTGTACCGAAATGAAATACTGCAGATATCTGGCTGGAGAATGCATTAATAATATTTACGTTCACGCAGATCAGACAGTCCAACACTTTATTGAGCAGAGAACGGACCAATTAATTTCATAAAGAAAGGTTCAATTCTCTCATCCGAACGTACAGTTTTCCATTTTATTCTGGTGCCAAACCGATGGTGTGCATTTCCTAGTTTTTATTCATAGCTGTTTGGCAAAAAATACATTCAGAGCAGCATTTTAATATTGGCCACCAAAACTCCTCAGCTTCATGTGCTTCACAGCAAAGTCCTATTCTCCAAGTTGTTTCTTTAACATTTCAAACACATGAGTTCTAGGATCTTAACAGTGCTCTACTTCACCTCATCAGTCATCAGGGTAGCAATAGACCGGCCAATTTCATGATACTGTGGGCCTTTTCCCAGGGGACCGAGCAGGATGAACAGAAACCTGTGCAACACAAAGATCAACAGTTTTAAGTCAAATCCTTATCTAAAGACGCATTCGGGGAATTCATATCTGATATTGTATCTAGATGTGACGAAAAAGCGAATGGGAATTTTTCCGGTGTGGGGTGTATTGACCTGGTGGTGATGGGAACCTCAGCCAGGCCGTTAAGCAGCACTGCAGGAGCCAAGCGGACAAAGGCGACCACAGGGCGCTCTAGGAATTCAAGCTCCCCTACCAGGACGTTAGAGGCCTCAGCGCCAGGAGGAATCTTCTTCATGAAGTGGAGGTCGATCTTTGTGACACAAAGAAACCATGCAATCACTTTAGACACATGACTGGTGATAAAACTCTGAGATAGATGGATTTTTTACACCAAAAATCCACAATATTATCTAATAATGGCCCACATAACAAAAGAAAACATGCTTATTAAATTCCATTTGGTTTCCCAGGGCAAGAGTCTTGCGTCGACCATTCACATGTAACCCAATCTTGGTTAAATATACAGTGCTAGTTATGTGTCCAGCTATCAGTGCCCATAGACAAATATCAAGACCAGTGGTGGGTCTGGCTGCTCACCTTGCTGAAGTCGACTGCGCTGTTTTCTCGGCTGACGTCCTGTTTGCCCTCGTTGTTGGCCGGCTGCGACTGAGGTGAGACCGTTTGGCCTGTCAGGCAGAGCAGGAAACCAACGTCACGCCAGTTTTTACTATATCAACACCACTTTCCCACAAGGCAACAGTCTCTTGTGAGTTACTA
Source organism: Mola mola (assembly GCA_001698575.1). Lineage (NCBI taxonomy): Eukaryota > Metazoa > Chordata > Actinopteri > Tetraodontiformes > Molidae > Mola > Mola mola. The sequence goes on from KV751358.1 coordinate 1,888,543, forward strand.
AAGGGTACGGTTACATTCTCTGAAAAATGTGATACAACAGTGGACCCTTTTGATGATTGCTGTACCTTTATTGAGGAAAAGGTTCAGCAACAAAAGATACAATATTGTACCTGGTTTCAGAGGTTACCTGGTGAGTTTTATTAAGGCAACTTAAGCTAGGTTCAATCTTTCCAGTGTAGTAAACTAAACGGGGTCCAATCTTCAACTTCCACTTCAAATGTATCAACTTAACTCAACTAAACTATTTATTTCAATTTAGTTGTTTCACTATTGAAACAAGGAAAAGATTGTTCCTTAAAACATTTTCAAGCAGTTCTGTGATATGAAAGCAGCTTTGAGCAAATAAGTGAAGTTAACACTAAAAATGTTGCTCAAAATGTCTTCTGTTTCGAGGAAGGTGTGGGTTAGAAATGTTTAAAGAATTGTTCAACACATTAGGAAATATCTTACACCCTTTCTTGCAAGACAGGACATTGTTAAGATTGATGCTACAGAGAAGCTAGCTTAGCTTGGCTGGCTGGCTAGCCTAGTTCTACTCAATAGTAGTCCACCAATGTCTTAAGTTTATCAGTGGAGACAGCCAGGCAAGCTGTTTGCATCCTTTACACTTAGCTAACATCATATGAGCAGACAATTTGTACTCGATCTACAATGATGTAAAAATCGACAATTTTTTTTTCTCAAAATGAAGCTGGAGAAAATAACCAGTTATTTTAGCTTAGATTTACTATTTCGTACAGATTAAATAAACTAGACACAGAACACATGTTAATGGCCGATTTTGTTACCTTCAGACAACAGTACATAGTTGCTTCCCCATTTCTCTTCTTTATGCTGAGATAAGCTAATGATGTTGAAAATTTCAAAATTACTGTCAATATATTTTGTAATAAGCATATTTCTCAAAATGTTGAACAATGTCTTTATGCAACAAAACATAACAACATAGAAATTAGATTTTTGTTATTTCACACCCTGACTTTAAAGCAAGAAGCTATCACCATTACAAAATTAGTGACCGTAAAGTGTGTAGGTGTGCAGGTTTCTAGTCATCAAACACATTGTTGCTAAAAGGTGGAGAGCATCATCATGAAAAATTTGTATCTCTGTCCAGATACAAAAATAATTCACCAGAGTGGCTGTCACTTAATCAAAGTTTTTTTTTAAGAGACTGAAAATACTTGAAACCATCTAATTTTATCTTATGTCATTGCCTCACTTTTAAGCCTAAAAAATAGACCAGCTACAGGAAGATCACAACTGTGAGCTTCGCATTAAGACAAAGGTGCAAGAAAACAGCACTTTTGATCAATTTCTAATGTATCGTGATGATACTCTCCATGTTAGAAAGTTCCTTTTAATACTATCTATTACTATCTGAAGGCTTTTAGAGTTTAGTATCGGTTTTAGTGCTTTGGTTGCCTTTGCAAATTTCCTGCTCTGTGTCTTCCTGTGTGATGGGACAGTAGCCTTGTGCGACTGCCCGAAGCACACTAAGACGTTTGGTGTTTGTTGCACCGAAGGACATGTCTGGGGTCATGTGGCCATGGCTCCTGGAGGAGCTTGACTGTGACGGAGGGGTGGACAAATATGACATGCATTGCACACACCATGGCCATGCCACACAGGGAAAAGGCTTTCTGGATGGTGTATTCTTAGGGAATGTCTTTTCAGGCAAACACTGGGGAGATTTTATGGTTTGATAATGGAAGACATTTACTGGTTAAATGTATGACACACAAAATACAGCATACAAGAACAAACACACACACAAACACGGAGAAACAAGAGGAGAAAATGAGATATCAAACAGCAGTATAGACAAGTCACAGATGGACAAACTGCAGAATAAAAATGCAAAGAACTACAAGATTATACATAAAAACATACTTTATATATTTATATACAGTACAAAAACATACAGTATGGGGTCAGAATTGAAAAAGCAGGTAGAGAGGTGTGTGTGTGTGTGTGTGTGTGTGTGTATGTGTTCAGATCATCTGCTCACCATTCTTGTCCATGGAATGAGGTTCAGACTGCTTCTTGCCAATATCAGCGAATGAGCGTACAATAGGTATGCGGTTAGCAAGTTTCTTGTGGTTTTGGTGGTGGTGCTGTTTGAGCAGGGCTTCACGGATCCTCTTCCTGGCATCTTGACCCACAGGACCTGACACCTCGTGCTGATCCAGGACCATGTCTGATTACAAACACCGCACACACAAAGTATTTATCCTAAAGTCACAAAGGTCATTCCTGAAAGCGTCTGTCCCTTCGTGGCAATCGTCTATGCTAAGCTGATTATACAGACAAAAACCGACCCACTGCTGCTGTTTTAATTGCACAAAACTGGGTTAAGTTCAAGAGATTCCACCCATTCAGATAAATACTCTCTTTGCTGTCCTCATAAACCTCATTACATAAACTAAATTTCTCAATTTTGATTGACCAGGATTCTCTTAATGAATTAATATTAACAGTGAAGCCAGGGTAAGTTTATTTCTATGGCACCAATCTAATTTAATTTAATATAGCTATTAGAATTAAAATTTCTGCAGTGACAGTGCTAAAGATCACTGAAATCTCTGAAGCAGTAATTTCGATTTCCAGATGTGTCTTCTATAATTATCAACTGTTGCATCTCTATATTTAGTACTAATTCTGGGGACAGTATGAGTACCACATGCCTAGATAGTTCAACAGACAAAAAAATATTTTGGCTCCAGACCATTTAGTGATTTATAAATTAAAAGCAGCATTTTACATTTTATTAATACACAGGAAGCCATTGAAAAGATATGAGAACTACATTGTTATCCATTTTATCACTTGGTTGAGTGAGTTAAATAAAAAATAAGTTTTCAAAGACTTTGAAATGAGTCTTTTATTATTGATGTATCTGTAAGGTACATTTTTTGTGTTTTTTACCCAAACCGGTCATTGGTTGGGTTGTAGTGTGGGGAATGTAACATGAAAACTATCCAACATGGGTCTGACAATGTCATAGATAAGCAGTCAAGAACATTTTTAAGTACATCTGTGCTTATAATATGAGCTATGATATTAGAAAAAGAGATGCCCCGAAAATGGAACC
>KV751358.1:1892841-1905638 GCA_001698575.1 Mola mola
TTACTCCACCGCTCACCACCATCCTCGACATCCTCCTCAAACTTTAGCCACCTGCAAAGATTAAGGGAGCTCTGTCAATACATAAATATGTAATACATTTTGATTTCAGAGATGCACAAACAACACAAAAGATACTTGAGGTTTCCCACCTTTAATATGCTGCTCAATTGTAGCAAAAAATGTTTTCTTTTTTAATAGCTGCAATTTACTGTGAAGTTAGTTAACTGGTAAGTCCTTAACAATTTAGCCACCTGCAAAGATTAAGGGAGCTCTGTCAATACATAAATATGTAATACATTTTGATTTCAGAGATGCACAAACAACACAAAAGATACTTGAGGTTTCCCACCTTTAATATGCTGCTCAATTGTAGCAAAAAATGTTTTCTTTTTTAATAGCTGCAATTTACTGTGAAGTTAGTTAACTGGTAAGTCCTTAACAATAGACCTGTGACATAAGCTTGTAGTCAGACACTAACAGGTGCAACATAAAAAGTAGCCACAGCTGGCCAGATCCAGCCCATGTGGCCGACTGCAGCGACGCACCTGGCTGTCTCTTTCCATTCCGCATCCTCACCCTCCCTGAGGCAAATTTCGTCCAGCTCGGTGAACAGGGCATGAGGGATGTGTTCCTCGTCACCATCCTCTGTCCCCAACAGAAACTGCACTCTCTGAGCTGGTGTGTCTGCTGCAGCAAGTGGGACAGGAGAAGGAACGCAGGAGAAAAGAACGACGCATTTGACATGAAAGATTCAATGTGATGTCTTATTTGGTGTCCGTAAAAATACTTTTTTAGAGAAAATTAAGGTCAATCAATTAGAACTTGTTGGATTCAGTCTAGACCTACTGTGTGAGGGGGATTCTCTTCCATCTTCAGCAGTGGAGTCCCTCTCCTTGGACCTCTTCCTGTGTCTGTGTCCATGGTGTCGGTGACGTCTGTGCGACCTCCTGCCTAGGGGGACGTGAACCCCAATGTAGAGAGTGCGGTGACCTGGAGAAAACATGCAGCAGACAACATTAGATTCTCCTGTCAGTCTTGAAACTCAACAGGCTCATGTTTATTTTGACCTGTTTTCTCAAAAAAAACCCTCGCAAAGGTCTTCATGATTTAAGTTACATAATAGGTCCTGACCCTATGTTGAACCCATATTCCTTCTGAAAGTTCAAACTAGATTTCCACGCGTTGAATCAGCTGTAAGAGTAATGTAAGTACTGGGTAACCAACTGAAATAGTCACCTTGAAGATATCCTTAATGCCTTTTGTAATTGAATGAAACATTTAGCGTCTGACCCTTGCAGCGGTAGCAGCACCTTTCGCAAAATTGCAACCCGACCTAAACATTGACAGATCAATACTGTGATGTGCTATCAAAGGCAACTCAATTCCCAAAAGGTACCCTAGGGTCAGGAATAAGGTGGAAGCTTCCAGAGCTTGCAATATTGTTGTCGGGACTGGGCATGACTGGGTCAGTTTCCTGAAACACTGTGGAAGAAAATGCTCAGTATAACTACTATAAACACTTCTGCTAATGTAGCAAGCCAGGCAGCCAGGAAGCTCTCTGAAACACTAAGGGGATTTTCTCTATTTCTATATGTTGTTTTATTTTAATTTGTGTTTATAATGAATGTGCAGCTGTGGCACAGTGGTGCAATGGTTAGCACTGTCACCTGACAGCAAGAAGGTCCTGGGTTTGATTCCCGGTTCAGGGCCTTTCTGTGTGGAGTTTGTATGTTCGCTCTGTATCTGTGTGGGTTCTCTCTGGGACCAGGTACAGTCCAAAAACAAACAACGGGTTAAGCTACTTGGTCACTCTAAATTGCCCGTAGGTGTGAATGTGAGTGTGGATGGTTGTTTGTCTCTATATGTCAGCCCTGCGATGAACTGGTGACTTGTCCAGTCATCAATATTGGGGTGATAGATTTTTGTCTTGAAGGTGATCTTGGGGGGCTTGAAAGGGTACTCGGTGGGGAAAATTATTTAAATTCTGAATGCACCTTTGTCATAAGGAGGGTTGTCAGGGACAATAAGCCCTTGCCATGACAAAAGGTTTGACTCCTCGACTTGAATGTTTCTGAAGTTTTTCATTCCAGACCTGCGAATCTCGTCCTGCCTTCGCCCGAAGATGCTGGGATAGGGTCAATAAGGTTACGCGGTAGAAAATGGATGGATGTGAATGTGCATTTAACATGATACCCAAGTGTTTGACCTGTAAACTACCTCTAAACAGAACAATCTGAGCTTTCTTGATTTTGAGGCTCATACATGTCCTAGATCAATGTGCAAAGAGGTAATTAGAGCAAAAGGTCTTGTAAGAGTAGAGTCTTAGGGCTAATTCAATATTAAAACCACCTTTCTATATATATAGAAAGGTGGTTATATAATCACGGAAATACTAATGACAACATCATCAAAATGCACAAATTGGAAATGGAAAAGTTACCTCCACTTTCTTGCTAAAATTACCACTATTTTCATTGTAGATCAATACGGAAGTGGTAATGACACTGGGTATTCTTGTACCACAGGGTCAGTGTGAGGATAATCTGAGCTGACTTTCTCCTCCTGTATCGCGGACAAGCTGCCCGGTTGCTGCTTTCTTCCCGCCCTCGGCTGAATGGACCGACACAGACAAGACTATTGGACAGCTGCACAGTATGAGGCACCATACTGTCCAACATAATGAGACATGGCAACTTGATGCTTGGAAACTGCAAAATCATAACCTGTTTAATTTACCACGGAGAGAGTGCGATGCTGATTTCCCCACAGCTGAACGGACTCCAATCACACTGTCCAAAATGTTCCCACAAGATTTAATTTGCACTGGTGGTGGGGTCGCATGCCTCCCTCAGTTCAGTTTATTTTTTGTGCTCATCACTTTTTTAGTTTAACATTGATTCGACCCTTAAAAATGCCAAAAACTCCAACTGACAAGACTCACTCTGAGATGAACTGAATCTTAAAATGCTCTTCTGAGTCGCCGTCGGTTGTCACACCATATCCGCTTTACAAGCAGTGGCAAGTGTTGAGGGTAAATATAGCTTTTGAGGAAGACTGCATGCAAGACTGGGGGCAAAAAAAAATTACCACAACTTTAACTGTGCAATTTTTGATAAAAACATATCTCATAGCCTAGTGTTTAGAGATTATATTAAAAATATACTTAATTTAGCAAATCTACTTCTTTTTCAGAGCCCAAAGTGACATCTTCAAGTTGCTTCTTAACTACAGTCAATAATTAAAGACCCAAAGGCTTGCCATTACTGTCAGAGATTATAAAATTGTATTATAAGAGAATATTCATAAGATATTATAATTATAAAACAAGCTGCAAATCCTGACATTTAAGAAGCAGGAACCTACAAAGGTTTGACATTTTTGCCAGAATAAAACTGAAAGGGGTATTAGATTATCAAAATAGTCAATTAATTTCCTCCCAATCAACTAATTGATTAATCATTGCAGCTCAACTTGGGAAGCTCTTTAGCCTTCAAAATAATATCCTAGCTGCACATTAAGACTGTCAAAAAACATCAAACATCGATTTACTGTCATCAAAGTTACAATGAGAATATTTTGTTTATCCCACATGAATTCCTTGAATTGCTTCCACTCGTTTGGAGACGCAGCTAATCACATCACAGGGCACTGATCTGATTGAAGGAAAAGCACAGAGAGCATGAGTCACCTTAAAGCACAGTGACACAGCATTGAAGAGGAGACTCTCACTCAATACCTCCCACTAGCAGGAATACAGAATAGAGGTTAAGTGAGGTCTCAGAAAGAAATGAGGAACTAACTATATGACAAACTGCGTTTGCTTTTGGGAGTGTATTTGTCCGTCTTAGTGTGCAGCACTGCAGATGTATTCATTCAGAACAAATCGCCGTTAGAGGACAGGAGAGACCGACCGCACAAATTCACAACTAAAGGCACATCCGTGCAGACAGGAACAACAAGGTAAGCAAGGACAGGCATAATGAAAGAGCACAGGAGCTTTCGAGCTTCTGAGTCAAGCCTCCTGAACTTGTGGGGATAGTTTGACTCATGAGAGGGGACCTTAACAAAAATAGCCTCTTCCGCCGGGCCTGAACTACTGCTGATGTCACTGAATGTCTTATCTCCTTTCTTCTCATGCCGCCATGTCGCTATGGCTTTCAGTCAGTGGAGGCTTGAATTCGCGCAGCCGTGTGTGTGACGCGCTGTGTTTTGGTGTCCCACATCCTGAAGTCTCTCTGCGTGTATTCATGTATATACTGCTTTATGAGGGGTTATGATTGGCTGCGGCTCGTACATTCGCTTTTATGTAACTGTTTTTCGGTTACGTGGCTCTGACTCACGGTAGCACAACAATTGATATCTAAATCCATTTTCATAGCTGCAGTTACTGGACTATGAATTCTCCATGCACAAAACTTCTACTCAAAAATCATTAAACTTATATACTGGTCTGTACACTCCAAATATTTTGATCTCTGGAAAGTTTTTGTGGCAAACTGGCATTTAGGAACAACTTCTCATCATGTTTGAGGAGGTAATGTTTGCCTGTGTAGGTTTGCTCATGTGGTTGTTTGTTAGCAGGGTTATGAAGAAACAACTAAATTTCAGTGCAGATCTTGATCAAGGGATGGATCCAGGATTTTTATTTTAGGAGGATTGGGGCCTTGGCAGAAAGGTATGCACTCCACTGAGTGATATTCTGCTTGTTTGATAACTGTTACCATCAAGTGTTTTACCACCTATGAGTCTGTTTGATGTACCCTCTGAGAGTTTGTATGTTGTTGTTCATATTTATGTCTCAGGCAGGATTACGCAAAAACGATGGTATATGGACCTGCTTTCAAGTCTATTTGACTTTTCAAAGCAATTTGACAATGTTTGTCATATTCTCCCGTTCACATACGTTGGACATAGGAAACCATGCACACAAGATTACTGCAGCATTGGGAGAAATTTGGGGTTCAGTGTTTTGCCCAAGGACACTTCAACCCATTGACTGCACAGGAGTCATCCTCTGATCAGAGGACAACTCACTCTACCCACCGAGCCATAGCTGCACAAGACACTACTGGACAGATTTGCAAGGAAATCTTAACAAAGGTGGTTTCTGATCCAACTTAAATCCCATTAGATTGCGGAGTTTGATTGTTATCTGGATCCAGTAATGTTTTTCAAAGATTGTTCAACATCAGGGGATTGCGCAATGTTTTGGCTTGTAACTTCAGAAATGTTCAAAGCTCAAGAGTATAAGTAAACTGCATATGTTTTAATATCAAGACAATCTATGAGAAGATAGAAACCAACACCGTTTAAGTCCATCTTTCTGTATGTTCTGACTTAACTATCTGTGATGCTCAGCTTCAGGCCCAAACCCCTATGCAGTTTTATTTTAAAGAGAAGGCCGAGTAACTTTCTAAAACAAGTAGTCAATATAGTCTTTCAACTCAAAAAGCAGAAAATACTGCATTATTTGGGGACTATTTTCAACAGTGGGTTCATCAACATTTGGTGCTCTGGTGAGTATTTGCAACATCATTAACATATTTTGACAACAATGGAGCACAGTAGTACCGATGAATATAATTATTCATCCATCAAAATGTTCTCATTTATCTCCACAGATAATAAGACAGCACTTGTTAGAATGATACACTTATTGTTCGCTTGGTCTTTTCAAGAGAAATTGAGACTATCGATTTTAATCTCATTTTAACTTCCTGCTGCTGTTTTTTCTAATCATATTCCCACATATTGTAAACCAATCTAGGATTGTGATCTTGAGAATATAAGAACAAGAAGGTAGGAGAGAGGAGCTGTGAGATAACTTCCTGCATAGTGCTGACGCAGTGTCAGCCCTGTCTCAGGCATCTGGTCATTACGCCGACCACCATTCCACGACGGGCTTCCTCTAGATGAAACTGTCTTACCGGCACTGTCAGAGTGACATCTTTCCCTGGGCGAACGTTGCTGGGCAACAAAAACACAGATGCTGATGTAGGAGGATCCGGTGCTGCTTTTCTCAGAACTCATCATTTGAATGAAACAATGGGACTGTTTGTTCCCCAAAGTACCGTTCAGGAACACTCAGACAATGTGCCTCAGCCACAGTTGAAGCTGCATGCAGTTGTTTGTGTAGGTGGGAAGATAGTAGAGGCGAGAGGAGTAAGAACAAATGATGAGCATAAGTGAAATATAAAAGAAGAGCCACTTGGAAAAACTCTCGCTTTTTAACCCACACTCCTCCTTTCAGCTATTTAATTTTGTTAGACTAAAGACTTTATATGCAAAAAACAAATTTTCTCTACTGCTTGGTCTGAATAAAACATTATTCTGGCTACTAAACCGCTCAGTGGTCAAAGTCAGACTTCAAGAGTTGATTTAAAATACTTGTTGTTCTGCTCTCTGTACTGAATTTATCTTAATGTGTATAATAAGCGATTGCAATGGGATATCCTATGTTATACAAACCCCATTTTCAACATCAAAATAAAACAATCTGACCGAACCAGAACACAAGGACAGAACACTTATTTACATCTGTGTTCAGTGAACCTAGTTTTGAGAACAGACTAAGCAGAATGCTGTTGGTGCAGAAGGACTCCGTCAATTCGATGATAGATAAAATGATGATGATCTCTACAAATATCTATTTGTAATGATTCGAATGGACATGGAAGAATTTATTGCTATTGGTAAGCCTAGCAAACAGTACTTGTAGTATAACTCTAAATGCTATTAAAGACCTGCTCCGGCCATAAATTAAATCCTTAAAAACTGTTTTGTTCTACATCTTTGCCTCATCCAGGCTGGGGGGAATGTGCTGGTTTAGTCCCATCCCGTCTCCATGCACCGTTCTGCCCCTCACCTGCAGCTGGAGTGAGCTGGACCTTACCTGCTCTGTCATCGTCCGACTTTTAAACTAGTCTACTATATGCTGTGCAGAAGTGCGTTATAACATTGGAGTAATTCAGCCATACATGTTTGAACCATAAGCAGAGTCACAGGAAGAAGAGGAAGGGCTACTTGTACTTTTGCCTACAACTTGTGGACATGGTAACAAGGTGAAAATCATGATTATCATTGGAGGTGGTCTTTAAAGCACAGTATACTAGTTCTTTAAATGGTGTTTATTTAAAGGTGGGCTGGTTTTTACATGTAAAGTTCACTCGGTTGTTGGAGGAACTTTTTTGAGAACTCTCTTCTCTTTGAAAATGCGCCTGCAATGATACCTTCTGATCAACTGTGTGAATGTAAACATTACAAAATAATCACTTGTGGGAGTTACCTTCTAGCTCTTCCTTCTCAAAGTTGGTGTTGAGCATGGAGCGTGTGCCCCCGCGGTCCACCACTGCCTCCTCATCAGTTCTCTAGAAGAAACACACAGAATAAGAGTGTGAGTATTCGCCCTTTTTAATATAACTCTCATACACATACGCACAATAAGATATGAAAAATTTTAAAGTAATAATTTTTAGTTTTCTCAGTCTTCGTGGCCCAAGTTCGTCTCAGGATCTAGTCCTCTGTAAAGCAGAATTTCATTTAAATGCTACAAGTTGTTATATAATGACACAGTGAGAGCAGCCATCCCTCCGCCACCACCCCCTGCCTAGTAGGAGGATGTGTCCTCAAATAAATACACAGAACTCTGCATTATAAGACTAACTATCGCCATAGCAATAAAAGGCAGCCAAACTCATCCGCTGAGTGCCAGATTACAATGTTTTTGAGTTGTGGTTTTAACACGAAATGCGCGCAAATCATGTGAGTGCTCTGACGCCCAGACCTCTGGCAAGACAAATTTCATGGTGACTGGATGCGAAAGAGTAAAGGGAAGAATTGGTGCTAATAGATTCAAGATATTGTTCGTCTCGTTACTTAATGCTATAAATGGCTCCAACCTTGAAAAAGAGGGGAGGAATGCTTACTCCACTTATTAATATTTAATGGACACACTGGCTTGAATTAGCATGTGGTTTTTTTCAGTTGTTTTGTGCCAGGATGGAAACGTTTATTATCATTAGATTCTGCAGAAATTAAAAATAGAAACACTGTTACACAGCAAAAGCGTCAGTTCCGATACTGTAAAAATTAACACTACATTGCTGTCCGTCTGCAGCAATCTGAGCCGATTTAGCTATTTTGTGGACAATGAGGTGGATAGTTTCTGCTTTTGCTATAGAGAGAGATGGCCTCCACTGATCAGATAATTCAAAACTCCTCTTTTCCTCCATAAGTATATCTCTTCATGTTTGCAACAAGTCTAGTTTTATAATTTGGATCATGCTTTTTCTGCCCTCTAGACGTCCTCAGTGTTTGCTGCAGGTCTCCTGACTGTGTTCAGCATTAGGTCATTAGGGTTGGAACGGAATCTATTTTTCACATTCACTGAGTCACCTCTCACCTTGGCCCAGTCATTATTTTTTGAACTGCCGTCTACAGCAGCTACAGGAGTTAGGGCTTGAAATCTATGAAATGGGATAATGATGTGTTGTATTGCTGATATTTACACAAGTGTACTATCATAGTGTATAAAGACCCTTTAACTTGCTACTTATTAACTCTGACAGACCCAATCGAATTTAGTCAAATCTGACTTAATTCACTACGCAGAATAAGACAGGAAGAATCGTCCATCTCAATCTAGGACAAAAATTTTTGCTGAGTGATGAAATGCAGAAATGTTACAGCTGATTTCAGTTTTGGACATTCGTATAAATTGTTACTGTTAATGTTAGTGTCCGACACAATCTGTCATTTATATAAAGTTCTACTGACATCATTGATAGTGATTTTTCTCAATGATTTATCATGATGATCAAACCACATATTTCAAGATTTGAATCTGTATGCGTAATCATTTTGAGATGTTTTCATTGCACTGGGTGTAACAATGCCTCAGTTTGCAAAGAATAACAGAAGTTTTCTTCTATTTTTCCAGTTGAAGTCTGCATCTGAAAAGCACTCGTTTGGAGAATAACTACTCAACACACTAAAAAGAAGGGTGGGGCAAAAGGGGCATTATGCCTCAATACATTTCCTCAAGTAATATACTGAGGTAAAGGGTTTCAAGTATTTGTATTGATTATGTTAAGTTTCTGCTACTTTATAATTCTGCAGCTGTAGTTACTTAGTAACTATAGTTCCTGGTACTGTATATTATTATTATATGAATCATTATAATCAATAATTGATTTACCTTGTGTTACCACGTACAAATGCTATCAAAGTAATAAAACAACGTTAAAATGAAAAAAGGCATAAGGCACCAAAATAACACCATGATGAATCATATCAAATAAACATGACATGACATAAAATAAGAATGCCTTGTTGGATGGAAATTAAGCTGTCAGGTGTTTGAAAGAGTGATGCTGTCACTAATGACAACAAAACCTTGACAATCGCTCTGATGTAAACTTATAAGAATGACATCTTTCTTATCCAAGGCAAAATCATACAAACACTGGTGAATGACAGGCCTGGACTGGACACTAGATCCTTTACGTATAGCTTTAATTGTGTCTGTAATTCAATATTAACACACTATTTAGTAGACTTAAACAGTATATGTACTAAAATCAGCAAACTAAAAGCACACAAAATACACTATACCAATACTATAACAAGATAAGAATCTGCAGCTTCTGCTGTAAATCTGCATTTTTATCCTTCTTGCTACAACAAATACATTTAAAACAACTTTAAAAATTCAACAAAAAAAAACAAAATCTACTCTTGTAGACTGTGACAGTATACTTCACATGTATATGCTGCATATGCAGCAATGTGACAAGCTAAAGGTGGCTGATGCCGGGCCATCAATCTTTTGTCCTCGGAGATTAAACAAGAACACACTCACACACACGCACGCACATGGACAAGCATGTGAGGAACAAGCCGAAGCATCAGAGGATGTGGACAGCTGCTGAGAGCTGACATGGGGGGGCTTACGGTACATATACATCAAGACATGCAAACAGAACACAGGCCCGGATGGGGAGTCCTTGTCAGGTCCCTGAGGACGGACTTCTCTAGATTTCCTCAGAAAGAGAGTTAACGGTAATCTGAAACACTTGTACATTTCCTTAATGTGTCAACTTTCTCCTTCTCCATGCCTCTGCATTCTAATTTACTATTATCCCATCCTCCACAGACTTAGATGGACCGCTGCATAAAATCTACTGAGCAATGAATCACGCAAATAATCAGCACTTGAGACAAACGAGGAAATATCCCGATTACATGGTGCCCAAAATAGCTGAATAAAAACCTGACAAAATAGCCCACTAACTGATAAATTTGCTCTCTTTTCTTGCCCTCCAGATAGTGACAGCAACAAAAGATGTGAGTGTTCGTGACAAGCTTGGGAGCAGAGCAGGGGGGATGGCACTGCTGGTTGGCCCTGCAGGTCCCCAGGGGAACTCCCTCAGCCTTGGCAACAAACTGCGCCCTCCCCATCCCCAAACCATGAGAACTACACACATAAATACAGCTAGTAGCTATTCACAACCACGGCACAACGGGATGGCGACTCCGGAACCACTGCTGAATTGGGCTAAGTGTGTTTAACCACCGCTGGCTATCTAAAATGTCTGACAGACATCTCTCAAAGCCCCCACAGCTATCCTGAATCTCCCCTGCATTAGCACTGCAGTGAGGGAAAGACAGGCTGTAGAACATGAGGGTCAGAAGCTTTACGGTCATATTCAAGTGTAAGAGGGGGGCATTGAAATGTCAAGATAAACAAAAGTGCTGAATAAACATGTGTATTAAACATTGTCCTCGTTCTCAGAGGCCTGGATACAATTAGTAATGTTTTCCATTACTAGCGATGGACTGGACAAGCTGTTAAGTCCACGCAGACAAACAAGGCTGTTCCTCTTACACTGAAACATGGTGTGATAAAAAGAAAAAGGTTGTGATAATATGTGTCTGATAGAATATGAACATTCTAGCTCCGACATATTAGGGTAACCATGTTGAGTTTTCTTACATTGCTCAAGACCAATTTCTCCTAAGAGAGTTAAAAAGGGGTAATTAAATTTAATTTTATCTAATCTAATCAGGAAACTCTCTGAGTGTTTGAGTTATGTGGAATCAACACACACCTGTCTGCCAACAAGTTACATTAATTTCTCTGAGAGGCTTGATATTTCCACTTACTCGTATTTTTACTGATGTTTAACGATTGTTTAACAATTGTTCTTTACGACTGTTTAATGTAAAAAGTTAGCGTCCAAGCTACTTCAAAAGTTTAACGTCACTGAACTTGAAAAGACAAGTTGAGCAGTTGTTTGCCTGACGTGTATTGTTGCGATGTTGCTCATTGTTTAAGACTTTCTGAAAGGCTGTAATTGTTAGGGCTGAGTATTAAGGTCTTATCATTTTTTTTTTTTATCGTGATACACGTTTTACCACTGCATTTCAAAAAATTTGAATAGCAGAAAAGTTTTTGTAACTTTATTTAAAAAGTCAAACTTTCATATACCCTAAACTAATTAGACTAACAATGTCTAGATGATTATGGCTCATCAGTTACAGTAAAAGTGAAATATTCTAATATTTTGATAGGTGTTTTTAATTATTTTTAAGCTGTAGGACATAAGTATCAAAATCAAAACAGTATAATACTTGAAACATGTTAGTTCATCTGTTATGAGTCTAGAATAATTCGGTTTGTCATGTTTATGGATTTATGTTACTATTCCCTAAATTTTGTGTCAAAGGTATTTCTAGATCACTTCTGTGTTACCTGTGTTCCTAGCATTGGACTTCTGAGTTACTTGTTAAGTTTGCTTGCTAAGTTTGCTCTGTTTTGAGTGTTTCCTGTTTTATTTTGAAGATTCTTGTTCATTCACTTCTTGTATACATTTACACTTCCTCCCTTTGTTGTTTTCCCTCCTGTGTCATCACCCTCATGTGTTTTTCACATCTGTACGATCTGTGCTGCACTATTGCGTCCACTGACTTCCCCGTTGTGTATTAATTTCCATGTGCTCCATCAGATTAACTCACACTATAATATTGAACTGAATCCCTCTCTGCCTGTGTGCTCAAACCCAATAACCTGGATCTAAACAATCATCGGTAACATGGATTGAATGGCTGAAATGTGTAAAGAAACCTCTAAAATGTTCAGAAAATTACAGAATTTTACACTTATGCCATATCATGATAAATATATCCAAAATCACAGTTGGTATATATTCCTATCTCAATATTCCATATATTGTGTGTATTGCCCAGCTCTTCTACTCGTCAGTTTCCATCTCAATGCATGAATTTTCTTCATAAATATTTGAGGAATATATTCTCCTGCCATGTACATCCTGTACATACAGGATCTGTTTGATTCAAACTAAAGAGTTACATTTACTATTTTGGCTGGTTTCCTACCTGAAGCAAAGGGGAATACAACAAAATGAAATGAAACACACCTTCTCTTCCAAATGGCTTTCCTTAACATTTTAACTGATATAATGACGAATCTGATTCATCTGATGCTATGACCCTCTCTGCAAAGCTTTACGCCACTCATCATGATAGAGGAGCCAGAATATCCACTCTGCAGGTCCCTGGCTTCTATTTTTAGACACCGGTTCCTCTACCTCATGATGCTGACCCCAGACCAGCCAAAAGGGTTGCACATTGCACACCAATCATGAGTTGAAACTAATCTGCCAGCCTTTACGGCAGGATAAAACCTTGTCTCTGGCCATGGGATCAGTGATAGAGGGCCCTGCGTGGTCCAGGGAATTACATTCGGCGTATCAGGGTTGGTCCGGCTGTCAGTGGGG
>KV751358.1:1905725-1917171 GCA_001698575.1 Mola mola
GGGGGGGGTGGCAGGAGCATGGAGCACGTGACTGAGACCCAAAGGGATTCAGGATGGGGAGGTGGGGGAGGAGCAGTCATGTGACCAGGCATGATGAATTGAGACAGACTAATGATATAAATGTATGTCTGTCTATATTTTTTCATCTCTTTACTTCACAGGTTATTTGTTTTCGTCAGTGTAATCCGGCGCACACGCTACACACACTGTATGTTCATCAAACGGCACGCACACACTCCTAATAATGTAGACTGTACATTTTACTACACACACAGGGACACACATCATATTTAGGCTCGCTAATACATAGAGGCCTTTTACAGGCGGTGGTGTGACCAGGGAGGAGCAGTAAGGATTGATGTGCAATGGGGGAAGAGGAGCAAAAGGCTTCGGGCCTGGAAACCAACTGAGGCCCAGAGGATGTTCCAATGTCACACTGTGTTAAAGAGAGTGTGTTCACGTACGTGTGCACAGTGCAAGCATTTGTGCAGGGGTGGTTAAGTGGAGCACCGTGACCTTCTTGAGAGCGGCTTGACATTGGACTCCTTCTGATTTTCATTCAATGCACATTCTGTAGATATGTGATGCAGGGCAGATGCAGATGTCCTGCGCTAGCATAGATATTCATTCCGAAGACTTAAGGGCAGGTAGATTAAGAAATAATGTTCAGTTTTATATCAATCTGAAGATCCCTTAGTAGGAAACTCATATCTGGATTCTGTATGCTTTAAAGCTTGACTGTGTAATGTTTGAAAAAAGAAAGAGCATAATGTCCTTACAAACAGAAAGTTCCTATTGTAAATAATTAGAATTGCATTCCATACAGCCGATAAATTAAAATTCATTAAAATCCTGCAACCTCCTTAGCAAAACCAATTAAAAAAACCACTGCTGAAATTTCAGCAAACACGCCACAGTTTTACTGCTATAGCCTTAAAACTCCGGTATGGCCAGTAGATAATGGAGGCATTTTTACTTTATTATTAGCTGCTGGTACACTATGTTTTACCATGTTATAGACAAACATAATGAGAGCACGTATGTCCAGAGCTGGCGCTTTAATACAGGATGTACAATCATTTTTCATTAACTGGTTACGGTTGTGTAATAATGTAGGACCTTCTCATTCATAGGAAGTTGGTTGGGAAAGTATTTTTTCCTTACCTCTGACAAGGAGGTTATATTGTCCCCCATCTGTTGGTTGGTTTGGTTGTTTGGTTTGTTAATTAACAGGACAATGCAAAAATTATAGCTTGAATGAACATGGTGGGAGGCTGGGGAATGAGATAAGGAGGAAAGTTTTGGTGCGGCTCTGGATGAAGGGGTATATCTAAGCATTTTAATTTAAGGTGACTGTCGGGCCTTGGTGGAGGTTTTACCCACTTTAAGCACCTCTAGTACTGTACGCTTCTGTGTGCTAAAGCCCACTTTGAAAAAAGAAGGCTTTCTACAAGTGTTGGTGGAAATTCCAAAATGTATGATATACTGCAACTATTATATTTATGAGAAAAATATTGTCTTTCACGTCTCCAGAGGGAGCTGTTATAAGTCCTCAAGTTAAGTCGGCATCAATGGGGACTGAAGGCAAGTTGAAAAATAAAAAAAAGTTCTAGCATTACAACTGAAGGACATCGCAACAAAATTGCTGCGGAATGCATAGAATGATAATGATCTCCTGGTTCTACTGTTTATGTTCTTAACTCTCTATTGTGCGTCCATTATGGTCTATGGCCTGAATTCACCCTGGATCTAGAAAAATTAGTCCTGGATCACAGGTTTCCCACAGGATGACAGATTCACTACTAGTGGTGGTTGTAACCAAGCTGCATGTGTCAGGGAGGACTGAATTCACACAACCAATTGCACTTAAAAGCACCACAACAGCAGTCTTTTTAATCAATCTACATGGGCCACCCAGATACACTGGAGGCATTTCTAAACTAGTTTATCCGCCGAATTCCAAAACTTGATTACGCACCTCAGGCTGCTCCGCATGCAATTTGTGTCCCTGACCACTCTTCCTAATGAGTTTCATGTGGGACATTGTTTAGCAACGCCGTTGAAGGTTCGAGTAATTGACCTGAAAGTGCCACCAAAGCCAGCGTATCCTGGGGATCACCGGGCAGCTTCTGCCTTTGCATTTGTAAACAAATCTGGTGACCACTGGTATGGGAAAGCATGAAATTTAAAGAAAACATCCAACTGGGACAACCTCTCCTTTTTTTGTTTTCCACCTTACATGGGACAAGGATAACAAAAATCTCCACTTTATTCTCAGGACAAAACCTCTTGTGGTGTATTTTACATGGACGCAGTCCAAAAATAAACCCAGTTGACAGTAAATGTGACCTTAAATGTGTCCGTGTCAAAACTGCTCCTCAAACGATTTCATCCCGTCTTGAAACTCTAAATCTCCTTGACAATGTGCTCCAGTTTCCTTCTGAGTGTGATCTCACGGTGAGAGTGCATTTAAAGGTGAATGCCGCTCAACTGAACTCTTGCAATGTGACAGCCCAGTGAAGTGTTTGCTCACATGAAGACCACCCTACCCAAGCTAAAGAGAGGATGAAAAACTGTAGTTTGGCTTGCCATACTGTAGCACTGAATGGCCTGGAGCTACTCTCTCAGACAATCAATTGGAGACTGACTTTGCTGACTAATTCTCTTGTGTGAATGCACAAGTTGTTGGAGGGTACATTTAACGGCCATCAACTATATTTTTACTTAATAGAGCACCAGCTTTGTTGGGGCATTTACTAATCATTAAGGGCATTACTTAGCCTGTAAAACCGGTATGTCTCCCATGGCTCTGAGGGGAACTTTAATACTGTCATCATTAAACAAAGCCTGTATGGGTTGTGAAAGACAAGGAAATTTGGGAGGTCTAACATTTTTTCCAATAGATAATGTTGCATGACTCACAGCTGGAGTGCTTCTTTGGCTTTGGCTCAGCATGAAACTCTCCTGAACCATCAGTCCAAAGAAGTGTGTAAGAAAATATCTCATAAGAAGCTGAAAGTACTGTACAAGCCTGTGAATGTAAAAACATGAAGTGAGACTCCCAAGATGCACTAAAAGCCTGTCATGAGCACAGCTAATGGTGGCAGAAAATTGAGCGTTAATTCAGGAAGGCACGGAAATCAAGTTCGCCAACAGCTGATCTCAAAGCCGGCACACATCAGCTGATGGTTCAGCTGATTCCCTCTCTATGCAACCGTGGTAATGTTCATGCATTAATCTACATATGAAAGCTACTAACGCTACCTGCTTCCTCTGCAAGCAGCTTTGCACACCACCTCTGCCCCACCTCCAGCTTTTTTATGCTGTCAGACTAAATCAGAGTCACTTCTGTTATTATCAGTGCTTGTTCTGTTTTATACACCAGGGGAATATATGCTGCTTAGCTCTCTGCCTTAGCTTTTCCATGATGGCACATGGAAGGGCAAGGAGGTGTGATCTTGGTGGGCTTTTAAGCTTTTTAAAATGGCATGTGGAAGGACAAAGAGCTCTCACAACAGAGCCATACCACCAAGTATGACATAATGTAATACAACTCACTATAGTGGTCCTGCCTGAACAACATATTATGGAGGTAATACTAAATCAAAAAAAAAAAAAATACATTTGTTAAAGTCACTTCAATTTGACTTTATCCTATTTTCATTTTTATTACAACGGATGGTTTTTAATCGTGCCTGAGAACATTTACTACTTGTACATACAGAACATCACCACACTGAGAGAACATAGCTGCAACTTTAGCGACTTTGAGGTTTATTTGGAGTCTTTTTGTTCAGCATGCTCACATTTGCGGATTTATTGATTATG
This sequence comes from Mola mola, assembly GCA_001698575.1. Taxonomy (NCBI): domain Eukaryota; kingdom Metazoa; phylum Chordata; class Actinopteri; order Tetraodontiformes; family Molidae; genus Mola; species Mola mola. The sequence continues at coordinate 1,909,554 of KV751358.1, forward strand.
CAATGCACCGATTGATCCTTGCGCAGACAGAACAAGACGAGGGAGGCATTCCGTTATATTGTCGTGTGTTTTAACCATACTGTGTCGACGCACACCTCCTCTAACCGTACCAGGGCCAAGGAAGCGTACTGTGCTTGAGCACGGTACAGAGCGCTCACACCGGTTCAACGCGCAAGGGCACGGTACAGACGGCCTAGTGCGAGTGTGCCCTTGGACTGATAGATATACTGTTAAGCTGTAGACTACAATAGAATACATATAAATATATCAACTGTCATCGGTGTGCAAAATAAAGTAAGAAATATTGAAGATTCGGAGCATCCAACTTAAAGTAAATAAAGTTATCTTGACTTCCAATACCTACAAGCTAAATGCCTGCTTCCTTCATTGAAACTAAGCTCCACTCCAAACTGGCATGCAAAACGTGAGGTCTCAGGAGACAGTCTGATATAATTGAAATTGCTGGTGCTGATATAAAACTCTGTAATTGTTACATTATTTAGGGGAGCTCAGTAATCATTGTTGAACACTGAGGATTTTATTTTATAGCAAAATTATGACTATCTGGTTACATTATGGACACTCAGTAAGAACATAAAATTCTGGTGTTTTAAATTTGTCCATTTAATCTGCATCTTTTGAGCCACCCAAATTCACTTAACAACAATGCAAAAACTGATTAAATACCCTTTAATTGGGTTTGCATTTAAAAACATTGTTTGAATTAGAAGACTTCCTGATACTGAAATTCATGTACATTTTGAAGACATACTGTATTCTGTGGTTATTGAGAATACAATTTATGGACAGATCATTCTACCAAGGCGAAAAAAGAAACCCTACTTCTTCATTTTCATTTTTACACGTTTAAGCTTATATGCTTTCAAACAAAAGCTTTGGCTTTCAGTGTAAAGAGACCCAGTCGTCATTGAATTTGGCGCATTTGGAATTTGTAAGACAAACAAAAAGTGATTTAATTTCATAATGATGCCTTTATATGGTCCTGTGTTTTAATTTCCACCTGTGCAGTGGAATTAAAACACAATGCATAAAGGAAAAAAACAAAGAACAACGTCAGTGGATGCAACACTAGCTGGGCATATTAACTATCCGGGGATCCTTCACACGTGTCTTGTTATTAAAAAACAGAGAGGATGTCTTCCAGTTTCAACAGCAAATCTGACTGGGATCTTATTTTCTCAGGCGGTATAAATCACTGAGCTATTGATTCTTGATAACGTGCAGAGTCCTTTCCAGGAATCTGTATATTATCACATCGCCTTCAGCTGTGGGAGTCGTTGATGTGACCTCATTTTGGTGCTCTCCTGAGGCTTTCACAACAGCAGGGATGATGAATGTATACACTATTATACCTTGAGATCTAAGCCAGGAGGTGCACCCTGAAATCAATATTATAGAAGTTACACGCGTTCTCCATAGTAAGCAGGTGGTGTTTTTACACAAAATCCTCGTGTCTTGTGTTTACTTTCAATCTACTTTACTGGACTTTCCACTGGAAGCCAGAGCGATTCTATAGGTTGAGGCTCGATAGGAGGGGAGTTGGATTAACAGCAAATGTATGAGCTCAGCAATTGGCTGGCAGCTTCTGTTGTCATGGTTTTCATCCCTACAGATGGCCGTGGTTACCGTGGCAATGGCAGCGTGATCAGTATCGGCAGCATCGGCAGCATCACAGGGAGGAATATCCTAAGCACACTGGGCACATCTCTATATCATCACGCCTCCGTAACCTTGTAGGGTGGATTAAAAAGTGATGTGAGCACCGCCGTCCAGAAGCCGCAAGAGACTTTCCTCATTTTACAAACTGCTTGGATTTGGACTAACAAAACACTTTAATAATAACTTTTTATGTGCTCTTAAAGCACATAAAGATTAAAAAAAGAAACTATATGCATGACAAAGGGCATGAGCATGAAGAAATCCAGAGTTTCTAACTTTCATTTGCCCTTTGTTCACTCAGAGATCAGTGCAGTGGGTATAAGCTCCTCTCCCGACCCAGAATGACAGCCCCATCTGTCAGCAAACCTCCTCTGGACCATTTGCATGCACATCAGCACAACTGTCCCGGTCTGCAGCACAGCAGGCAAGCCTTCAACAGACTCATGTATCCATAATGTGCAGTAAGATCACATTTACAGGAAATTAGCAAGAAGTACTGATCTATTGCTACAATTTTAATCTAAAGCAGGACTGACATTATCGTATGACCCAAAATCCATTCAGTGATGGCTGACTTTTTCTAATGTAAAAAACAACAGCAAAGTCAAACAAGATCAGGGTAACCTACCTGATAAATAAATCCTTTATTGTGGTCCACAGAGAGCATGTTGAGCTTCCTGTAAGATTGGGGCCAGGATGCCCAATAACTCCCCTTGTGCTTACAGCACTGGTAAGAAAAGAGGCTAAAGCTCAGGGCCCGAACCCCTTTCTGAACACAAAGTAGCTGCTGATGAGAGAGTCAGAGAAAATAACGGACAGCAACAGGGTCGGCTTCACAGTTGGGCTCTCGGTCCAACCCTCTCAGCCTCAGCCGCTCTCCCCATGCTGGAACACGGCTGCAGCCTCGTTCCGACTCTGCCTTCCAATGGCTTTTATCCAGGGCAGCATCGAGCGCTTCTGACAAACGTCCATCCGCCAACCCCCCCGGAGAGATTAGTGGTGTGACATCACTGATGATGTGTCGTGCACAGTTCTGGTCCGTAGCTCTGTTACCTTAGACGAGCCTGAGGTCGCAGGGGAGTCAAATAGCACCATCTTGCAAGAGTCTCACACGGTCCCGGTACACTTCACAGCTACATGCGTCACCACACACCTCGAGTGATCAAGCAGGTTGAGCACACTAACTTTATGTGCATCCTTAAAGCGCGAGTTTGTATGCATAGCCTACCTGTGGCAAAGAAGCCGCTCTCTGGCTGTGCTGCATTGTCAGCAAAACGGATCACGAGCAAGAACAAGCAACTATATCTGCTGCACTGCCTGAGAGAACTGTCAAACAATGCTGCCTCTGGTGTTTTTTTTTTACAACAGACTTGTGAAATTCACAAGATGACACAGCAAAATCACACTCTGCACAACACAATCTCCTTTTATGCGCCTCTCTCTCATCAGCTTATCATCCGTCTCCTGCTTTCTCCATCCAGCGCGGCACCCTCTGCCTCTACCTATCTGTGTGGCCTCTTTGTCCCCCTCTCCTGTCACTGCTATAATAAACCATGGAAAGGAGCACATCCTGTCAGGATTAAAAAAAACTGTCATGGGGAGGCTTCCTGCCTGCCTGCCTGCCAGTTTGGCACAGTTGCATGGGCGAATCAAACAGAGATTTAACACCGGTCCAAGAACAGCACGCTCAAAAGAGCAAGGCCAGGCAGTTCGAGCAGCCTTCCTCCATCCGTTGTCAGCGATTTTCTGCGACACCCCGAACTGGACAGCCTGGCAGACGGCCTGCTGTTATGTCAGGCCGCTAATTAGAACCACACCAGTCAAACTCAAGTCAAATCCAGGAACAGGTCCAACCAGGTCCAAGTCAAGAAGAGGTCAAGACCGGCAATGATCTCTCTCTTTAGCCTTCTATAGCAACACTCGGGCGTTCATCATAATCACGTACAGGGACAGAACAAACAAGGTGATAGTCAACGTGTAGCTTCACCATGACAATGGTAATGAAGCGTAATGCTCTAGCAGCCATCTCGCGGGGTACACAAGTGAAGTTAAACAGACTCCATCAAACAAAGCAAACTCATAAAACCTACATTTTCATCCACTTAGTGAGTGGAAATGGCTAAAGCATGTCCGAAAAGAGATAATAAACCCCTCTTCTGCAGATATGCCAGTATTTTAGTCATTATGGGACATCTCATTTTTAAAATAATTTTAGAGCGGCGAGCAAATCCAAAATTCAAACGAGTCCCAATCAAAAAAGGGACAAGACTATAGTGAGGATTACACTGACGTCTGTACTCTAAATAGCCAGCCTGGTGACACTGATTTACAAAAAAAAAAAAGAAAAAAAGGCATTGCTACAACTTAATAAAACAAGGGAACAAGATCATTCATGTTTTGGCCAAGTCTTTCATAACATGTGGGAATGAGATCGTTCTTATTCCAGATTGTAGTGGACTGTTATTTTGTAACGGTAAAGGTATTCATTCCACCATTTTTAAGATAATAAATCGATCCTTTAGCCCAGTGTTTCTCAACCTTTTAGCTGGAGGGTAAATGCAAATTGGGGGATTTCAAACACTAATTAATAGTAATTAGATGGTGAAAAGGGATTAAATGTTTCAAAAAGATCATTTACAAAATTCACATTGTGTGTTTATCTAACATACATTTCCTGTTTACTGTAAAGCAATGCTCAGCTATATTGTTACGAAGATAACAAACAATAATCTTAAACTATACAATCATCTGGCGGTCTGCTTAGCTTAGCATAAAGGCTATAGGATATAATTGCTAACAGAAGCTACCAAGAAACACCACTAAAACTCTAGAGTAACATGCTAAATCTGTACAAAGAATGAGTTGTTTCTGGCCTGTTACGGTAATTACTTAACCAACCATTAAAACCACAAAGTGAATTAGTTTTTCTAGCGTGTATAAATAACCCGGCTGCCTGCTTTAGCTTCATACCTTGTTTAAAAACATAAACGCTGTATCAATCTCCTCATCAGACTCTACAGTTAGTAAGCAAATTTTCAAAAAGGATGAACCATTTTTTATAAATTAGTCAAATGAATTGTGTTTCAGCAAGTTTACTTCTAAAGGTTTAAAATAATGACCGTTTGTTTTGAGTTTGTTTTATTTATTATTAATTCCACAATTTGGGAAAATGCTTGTGTGCATCAACTGTTTTCAGGTATCACAAAATGTACCTTTATCTTCACATGTATCTTGAACACATCACAAATTTAATACCGCTCTGACACTGAATTTATCCTTAAACGCTAATTATCTACTAGTGCAAAAAGGGTTAAAAAATACGATCAAACAATTCAAGATTTGGGAAGGAAGAAGCCCTAAGTGTTGTGTAAAGGGAGGCTTTACGGTTTGCCCACTGGCAGAAACTCTGCACTCAGCCTTGTCCTCAGCCTGGCTCTCGGCCCACAGTTGCATAAGCAAAACTTTGTCAGAACAGATGACATGCATGCATCAAAACTCTTCCCGGCGGCTGGCTCAATCACCCACTTACACTTTCATCCTGTGAGCTCTTAGGTCACCTTATTCTCATTGTTCATCATTATTAGCGGCGCGTCCGCGTCTCCAGCACCGCGTGGCTGCCGGATGCAAAGTGACATGTTGGCCGATTGTGATCTAAAAATACGTGACATCTGTTTAGCAAGCCAGCTAATTAAAGACACACAGCAAATGCAGCTGTGCAATATTAAGGCAGATTATAAATTATAAAAAAGATGGATTAAGAGCAAAACGTGATCACACTTCATCGGGACAATAGAGCAGCCTGCCTGGTGTCTTTCACAATGTTAAGTTTTAATGGCTTCTTTAGTGGTGGAAGAAGAATTCTGATCACTCGCTTAAAAAGTAGCAGTGCAACTGTGTAAAAATAGATTGTTAATACTGATGTTTCAGCATGAAGGCAGCATGTCACAGATGCTTGAATTAGACTATATATACTGTCAGATAGGGTCTAGTAGGTCCCAAGCAAGAGACATCAGGCCCTTCCACAGGATCATAATGCAAATATGATGGGTTCTGCTGCACAAACTTAAATTATATTTGCAGCTTTCTATTGCGGTCTTCATTGTCAATTATTTGAAAATTTAACCTGTTTAGGTCCAGGAAAACTAACAGCTATATTTGGCCGATACAATAGCTGATAATAAAATTGCTGTTATGGCCAATAGCCGACATCTACCGATGTCAATATGATCTCCATATAAATATGATTCTATGATGATCAAATTTTATAAACCCTGCCACACGTGTAATCAATGACATGGAGAAAAACATGTTACATCTGTAAATACAAACTGCCCAAACTTTAAGCAACAGGCGCACACACTTCTTCTTCTTCTCCTTCCGTTTCATTGGCAGTTGGCAGCTTTTTAGCGCATTACCACATGAGATGTCATGTGATTTGATTATGGCTGTTTTAGCACTAAATTACACTTCATGCGGTTATTGTGCATCGACTGTGTCCCTTGCAACGCAGCAAATAACGATGAAATAAATGTAGCGCAGCAAAGTTATCTTATCATGGAAATCAAATTTGCATCCACCCCGGATCTCTTTAAAAGTCTTTAGGGAATTGATTTAATGTAACGAGTCACTTCGTTTCTCTCGACCTTTGCTTTTATCATTCTTGCTGCGTCCTTCGTCCTTCTTACATATTTGCTTCTGTCACCGATTTCTAGCTTTCATCCTTGTGTTTTTTTAAACTGGGTTCATGGAGTGCATTGCAATCAGTTATCACTGATACACTGAGCGAATCATTGTGGCGTCTATGTAGAGACGTGTACTCACCACTTCTTTGTTTTCTGGGGCGCTTTGTTGCTGCAAAGTGAAAAAAACAAAAAGATATCAGTCGAGAGGTCAAAGACAGGCATGTGGGTGTTTTAGTCACTTGCGTCATTAATAACTTCCTTAATGTGTAGTAAACTTGTTAGCAGTGACGCAGACACAGTCCTCCCTGCTGGAAATTAAACATACTCTCATGCTCGAGCGCAGGAACCTGGTAACCCGGTAAAGATTGAGGTACAACAGGAGATTCTCAACACGACAACACCTCACGTGCCCGTACGCATCCGGGTGAAACCGTGACGACGCGTTTGCTTGCCGTGTGGGGAGCCTCTGAAAACAGGATAGGCGAAAGCCTCACCGCATTGAGCCTGCAGGAGGAGGAGGAGGAGGTGGAGGTGGAAGGCGTGGGGGCAGAAGAGTCATCCCACACCACATCAGACTCCGCTGCAAGCTCTGAAAACTCAGTCCTCATGTCCACAAATAGAACAAACAAGGAGACTATTGATTTGCCTTCCGGACCAAGCGTTGCTCTAAAACCTAGTTGAGCACAAGGCAGAAGATTTTCATCTCTCTCCTACGTCCAGGGCGGCAGCAGACATTAACCCCCCCCCTAACCATCTCAGCACAGTCTCACCTGAATGCCAATGAAGTTGGATCTGCCTTCAAGTGGCTCAATGTGTTACATTTGAGATGAGACAGGAGGAATCGGCCGACACAAAATGTTGCCTGTTGTACTTCACCAGCACGTAACACAAATAGGGCTGAGCAGTACGGCCTTACAGGACCATGATTTTTATCAATCTATATCAAAATACACAGCACATATCATATTTCTGTGCAAAAGCTCTTGCTAGGACTGAGTCAAAAAGTCAAATATCACAATATTTTTGACCGTTTACCTCGATATCAGTCCTGCAACCGTATCGTACAGCTGACTGTTGGTACTAAATACTGAGATTTTTGATAATAATCGTCAGTAATGTGGACTGAATGAGTAAAGTGGGTGAGGGCAAATATAAAACACGGGTAGAACACTCTGAGAAGTTCAAAAAAATGGCATCACTTTACTGTATTGGAGTCTTTAAAACCAACAAAAGCTGACAATTATCCCTTATATCAC
>KV751358.1:1923373-1944348 GCA_001698575.1 Mola mola
TAGATTCAGCCATGATTAGTACTGTGCATTTGCAAGAATCTGGTGATATGCATCACACTGCAGGGGCTTACTCAGAAATCCTCTCTCCTGCCTCAAGAAAGTGAGAGAGTTAACTATTATGTTAATGTTTTAGCTGCTGCTAAATCAGGAAAATCATATGTTTCGTCCGGCTACCGAATCCACGCGCACATGTCCTCCATGTAAATTAAAGAAGAGGTCTGGTCCACAGCAACCAGCGGGAGCTGCAGTCAGACGTCGCGTTGGCTGCTAATGTTAGAGTGACTTCACTCTCAGCCTGTCATGTTCTCTTTGTAAGTTTTGTGGTGGGATTTTTTTTTTTTAGGTCCAACTGCCCACTTTGAACATCTCTAGCGGGCAGTTCCCCTATAATAAAACAGAAATGCTGAGTGTGCTTTCCATCTTCCCAAACGCCTGAGAGCCAGAATGTCCTATCACTTCCTAAAGTCTCTATCCAAATAGGAAGATGCTGTGACTCTTGATACTCCACAGACGCAACTGTGGGCTCAGTTTCCTTTTTCGTGCATGGAAATACAGTCGGCAGTTACGGGAAGCCAGAAAGGACAAATAGGAAGGTTAATGACTTTCTAATTGGGCACATTGACATGTATTTGGATTTTCATGGTACTTCCAGTGCCACTGAGCCTGCGAATGGCAAAGTGTTAGGAGAGGAGCTCTCAGTCCGGAGCTCATTCGTTCCTTCTTTGGGGCAGCAGGACGTTCCTTTATTTATTTAATCAGGTTTATTATTCATAGGATTGGTCAGAAAATGTATGTTTAACCGTCTCAGCAGAGTTATTCTTGAGTGTAATTTTGGCTGCTTTTTAAGCAGAATCAAAGCCGTCTTTTGACCTGCAGTTACTCTGCTGTCAGCTACTGTAATAATAATGTAATAACCATCCAGCCCGAGGCGAAGCTGACACCGCGGCTCATGTTTGTTTTTCCTCTTCTAAAGATGGAGCCCGGCGCGCTGGACGAGACCCAGATCGCCACCATCCTGAGAGAGATCCTTAAAGGCCTGGAGTACCTGCACTCTGAGAAGAAGATCCACAGGGATATCAAAGGTAGAGGACCAATGAGGAGGGCAGGTTTCAGCTGACTAAATGGCATCAGCGAGCTCACACAAATATCACATAGTACCTTAATGGTATTGACGTCCACTTATCGTTTCATTCATTAGATAGTTTGCGTTTCCTCAGCGGGGGTGGAGATGAACGCGGTGGCGTTTCACTAAAAGGCTTCTGACAGTTGCTCCCTCTTTATAAAATAAGTCTGTGATGCCGATAAACGCTGCTGACGGAAGTCTGTCTGCCCGAACTCCGCAGCCGCCAACGTGCTGCTGTCCGAGCAAGGAGAGGTAAAGCTGGCGGATTTCGGCGTGGCGGGACAACTCACCGACACCCAGATCAAGCGCAACACCTTCGTTGGTACGCCCTTCTGGATGGCCCCCGAGGTCATCAAGCAGTCGGCCTATGACTCGAAGGTAAGGCGGAGGCAGCCGCCTCGCACTCGTTAAAATGGCACTTTGAAGCGACGCTAACTGCTAATGCAGGCAGATTAGACCCCATTCAAGTTGTGAGCATCAGTGCTGTTGACGCCAAAGTGACAGGAAGCAGGAAACTGTACATCTCTGCTGCTCACACTTTAACAATGTGCCGTGTAAATAAAATAACAGCACTGTACACGTAACGTTCAAGGAGAACTGCAATATTTTTCAACCGGAGCCCCTCTGGTACGTTACTCCACCACTTTGCTTGACAGATATACAATGAAGCAGCAGCAGCAGCACCAAGCGAGACAAACGCCAGACACAAACAGCTTTTTTTTCCTCACCTAAACTACACTCAAAATGCTGTTGCTAGTGTCTGGTTTATCGCTTAGCTTCCCGTGTGGGTACTCCACCTTTAAAGTAAACCAGGGACATCCTTATCACTTTCTACGGTTCTCTTATCAGAGACAGGAGGGACAGAAACTGGTCCCTCACTTTCCTTCATAGTTATTCTTGTTTCCGGGATGAAAACCTCTCATGATGTCTCATGGGCTGACCAGATGTCAGGCCAGGCATTCAGCTGTGGGACAGCACAGACGCCACACCCACCCACACAAAGTCAGAAAGGCAACCAACTTTTGCCATTTCAGTCCTTAGGTCTCCTCCGCGGGCAGCCGAGATGTGTCAGCATTTCTTTGGGATGAGTCTTTTCCTTACATCCGCTCCTCAACACCCACTCTCTGATGAAGTCACCTCTGGCAGCCCATGAATGACTTTTTAGCATGAGGTCAGCCTAGGTTTGGCTGCTTCCCGTCATTTGAAGGTTATTTTGAGCCCAGCTTTTAGCCACTGTGCCCACCTCTGCTGAACGCTTAGGCACCACCGCAGAGGTTGTGCCTAAATTCATTCACTGCAATTAGCAATGAAGATGAAGCATCATGAGGCAGAGGATTATTAATGGCTAGGTTGTACGTTTATTTTGTGATAAGATTTCGACATGTCTCCCTGTGTGTTCCAGGCTGATATCTGGTCTCTGGGGATCACGGCCATCGAGCTGGCAAAAGGGGAACCGCCCCACTCGGAGCTGCACCCCATGAAGGTTTTATTCCTCATCCCAAAGAACAACCCGCCCACGCTGGAGGGCAACTACAGCAAACCGCTCAAGGAGTTCATCGAGGCCTGTCTCAACAAAGAGCCCAGTTTTGTAAGTAGCTTTTAGTCTCTACAGACGGCTTCTCCTCAGTGGGTTTCCCCTCTGACTGCCTCACGTGCTCGACTCTCCACAGAGGCCGACCGCCAAAGAGCTGCTGAAGCATAAGCTGATCGTACGCCACGCGAAGAAGACCTCCTACTTGACCGAGCTGGTGGACAAGTACAAGAGGTGGAAGGCGGAGCAGTCGCGAACCACAGAGTCCAGTTCTGATGAGTCTGACTCGTAAGTCCTGCTCACTTGAGGATCATTGCGTTTCCTCTCTGGGAGCAGAGTGGAAATACAGCGATTTCTGGGAGGGAACCAGCCTGCCACACCGCTTCCTTCCCAAATTTGTTACAATGAGCTTTAAGCACTTAGCATGCACGATATCAATTTTACTATCCGTCCAATCAGAGAGCAGGATGGTCAGGCGTCGGGCGGGAACGACTTTGGCAGCGATGACTGGATCTTCACCATCAGGGAGAAGGACCCCAAGAAGCTGCAGAACGGCGAAGGACAGTCGGGAGACCAGGTGAGGGTTTTTCTTCTTGAACTCTGACATGAAGAGCTGCCAGAGGCCTTTGTCATCCTATGAGGGGACAGAGTTGCAGATAATGCACACTACCGCCTCTCTCTTCTTACAGACGCAAGACATTCCAAAGAGGCCTTATTCACAGAGCCTGGCCACAGTCATCTCGCCTGCACTAGCTGAGGTACGGAGCTCCATCCTGATGATCCAGCCTAACCTGAGAGTAGGCTTTTACAATATCACAATTCATTTGTTTTTAGGCCCTACAGACTCAAATATCCCACATAATTTTTGGCCATGTACCTTCATTTACATTCAGCAACAGCAGTAATAGTACTAGTGGTACTTTGACAAAATGTCAACATGAGATTAATCAATGAGTAATCATCAGTAATGTGGATTTAATGACTAATGTGGGTGAAAACAAGTAACACAGGGTTGTCAAACTGGACAACATTAGCATTTTGGTTTCCCCTTAAAGGGCCGTTTGTAACTGAAAGACAGTATAAATGTATCTACTTTTTATCATATTGTTAATTTTTCATAGCTGTATTTTTAGAAATTTTATACCCTGAAATATGAATTTAACAACAAATTAGTGAATAACTAGCCTTGAAAGTTGAAGTTTAGGGAAAATAATGGTATAAAGTAATAAAGTGTACAACTATTTTAAACTTTATTTAAAAAGAAAATGAGTTTTGTAACAGAAACATGCTTTTGCATTGAGCCTTTGCCTTTACATAGATGTCTACAAATATGTGGGCACACACTCAGATTGCTTGTTAGTTGAGCAGAAATCCCATGAATTTATCAGATTAAGAAACCCATGTCATTACTCGTCCGTCAAAAATCAGAATTTTCAAGTGAATAACAGTTCTTCTGTTCTTTCCACCAGAAAAATGTTGTCAAGCGCGATTTATTCCTGTAACTGTTGTCCCCATCTCTCATTAAAATCCCTTCCCTCTGCATCAGCCTTTTTTTTTTTTTCATGGAAATTATGGGTTATGGTCAATATTTAGAAAAAAAACCATCTAACAGCCGATTGTGCAGTTCACAACCTATCGGTTGGGAAAATTATACTCTTCAAGCTCTCGACGCTCAGATAAAATGACAGGCCGGGCCTCGAGTTTGGCAAAAGGTGTCCGAATCGCAGGGTAACTCATGATATGATACACACCAATGTGGCTCACGGTAATCAAAGCAGTAGTGATGCTGGCCAGTCAGAGTAAACAGGGAGAACTGTTTCCATATTTCTCAATAAGGACGTTGACGCTTGGCACTAGCGTATCGATAATTATATCTCCCGAAGTCGGACGTAGATATATCACTATGTCGTGTGTGTATATTGCTCAGCCCTACGCGGTCCCTTCAGGTGCCTTCTCTTCCAACCGTTTTAGCTCGATTCAAACCGACATGGCCGCTTATCTTCCTGCCTCCTCAGCGTTTCTCCTTGTTTCCAGCTCAAAGCGAGGCAGGAGCAGGTGAACGGGAACCCCACGGTCCTGGATGAGCTGAGGGAGGCTATCCTGCTGGCTGAGGAGGCCTACCCGAGCATTTCTGATTCACTGGTGAACCACATGGTCCACAGGCTGCAGAGGTAACATCCCACCTGAAGGAGACTCTCACAGATTTTTGATTGTTTTTTTGTTTTTTTTGAACTGCAGATTATAATCATGCTTTTGTTTTTTGTTTTTTTTCTCGCAGTTTCTCCACAAGCAGGACGTCCTCCTCCTCCTCCCCGTAGTAATCGACTCTCTGCCTCAGCCCTGCTCTCCCCCCTCTCCCCTTCCCGCCGCAACGCCACATCCAGGTCAGAGGGTTAAAAGCCAAGGGTCAAGTCACTCGATACCAGCTGACCACGTTTGACCTCCCGTGTCGGGGGCGGGGCCAATCCGCTCCTGCACAGACACGAACTGAACTCCGAAGCGGAGGATAACGGAGAGACTGCGGAGGGCTTCTTTCAGAAGCCATGACAGGACAAGACTCAAAGTCAGCCTCTCACCACGGAGTCTCCGCATTGAATCTGCTCCACCAGGAGCGTGAAAAATCTCCCCTTCTTAAAAAAACAAAAAACAAAAACCCCACCGAAGACTCCGATCCCCCCCTCTTAATGCAGGCGTCATATCCCCGGAAAAACCTCTAAAAGCATGTTTGATGAACCTGCAGGGATATCACCTCCGTGTGCAAGCTGCGTGTGTGTACCTGACATGTGTGCTTTGTCGCGTATGTGAGGCTCACCGTCGAGGCAAATCGCAGCATTCTTAATGAAACCTCAGGTAAAGTGCTTTAAGTGGACTTCGAGGCGGGGCAGGCCGGGGAGGGGAGGGCGGCGGGGGACGCCATGCTGTACATGAGTTGCGAGAATTGAATCACTGTGTACAAAATGGTCAATGCGCATTTTGTAGATATTGATAATGTTTAAAAGTAGATATTTAAAAGATTTTCAAAAAAGTTACTCAAACAGAACAGAAAATGCCTTGCCTTTTTTTTTTTGTTTTTTTGTTTGTTTTTTGTTTTTGTTTTTGAGACGCACACACCCACGTTCCAGCATTTCAGTCAGTCCCATTTCACTTGTCGGCGAGTGAACTTCAGTATTCGTTGGTGTTTATTTTTCTTCTCTTGCTGAGTACTGAGCTCCAATCTTCCATTTCAGTCACCTGCTGAATCATTAACTAACTTTGATACTAAGCTTATGGTTTAGAGGCAGAAGCTTTTCCTTTTGTTTTTGTAGCCAGAGGTGGGGGGGACTCTTCCTACCTGTGCTTATGTTTAGACAATTTAAGTCGGTTTTGATATTGATTAGGTCAAGGACAGCAGTGGCTGTTCAGTAACAAAAGGTGGAACGGAGACGGGGACAACCAGGAGGAACCACTTAGTTGAAGTCTTATTGTTCCTGCCGGGAGGACCATCGCGTCATGACACTCGCCAAAATAATCCGCAGATCAGGACGAGCCGAGCCGCTCACTTTGGACACTTCCGTTCCCTCGTCCACGCTAGAAGTGCCATGTCCCCGTTCATGCTTCTCACCACATGTTTTGTAGTATGATTTGCACCTTTTTCAGATCATGTTTTATTTTGTTGTTGGGTTTTGTTTTTTTTTTTGCACTTTGAAAGTGTGTCGAGTATTTAAAGAAGAGGAAAATACAAAGTGGAGGGGGGGGGGTTAAAAAAAAAACCAACTTGCTAATAGCCATGTTTTACTATATATGTTTACTTAAAAGTTCCAGAATTTACTACTGTGCTAATGCAGCAATAATGTTGGGGAGTTGCATCACAACGCACTTGTCAACACAGGGATTGAAAGAAATGAAGAAATATCTGATATTTTTATAACTGCGAAGAGTCAAGTATGGAAATATGGAATGCTTTATGAATAATGGGCACCTGCCTCTGGCAAAAATATCTATACCTAACAACAGAAAAAAAAAAAATACATATACCGCGGAAAGAAAAACAAAATGTGTACATTTGGTCTCCTTTATCATAGCTGACAGTTTATAGTACTGTATATAATCTTTGCTTGTGTCATTTGAGAATTCCCAAGTAAAAATGTAAGCTTTCAAAGTGACATGAGAAATAAAGATCTAATGCTAACTGAAAACTTTGTGTCACGCTGGGCTCATTTTCTGGAGTCTGGTGCATTGAAAATTTAATTTTGATTATTACCACAGAGTTGAATGAGTGACAAATTATGTCTGGTGCTGCAAAATGGGACCAGATGCAGTAGGAAGTCCGGGTATTTTGTGGCATACTGTGTTGGGTGGGGGGGGGAAATCCGATGTTAGATCCACTGTTGTAGTAAATCTTCAGACAATAAATAGATATCAAAAGTAAATTTACATGCGTTTACAATCGGTTTAGGCAATAGATACGATATAAACCGATCAGGCATAACATGACCACTGACAGGTGAAGTGAATAACATCGATTATCTCTTTATCATGGCAGCTGTTCGTGGGTGGGATATATTAGGCAGCAGGTGAACATTTTGTCTTCAAAGTTGATGTGTTAGAAGGAGGGAAAATAAGCAAACGTAAGGATTTGAGCGAGTTTGACAAGGGCCAAATTGTGATGGCTAAACGAGTAGGTCAGAACATCTCCAAAACTGCAGCTCCTGTGGGATGTTCCCGGTCTGCATTGTCAATATCTATCAAAAGTGGTCCAAGGAAAGAAGAGTGGTGAACCAGTGACAGGGTCGTGGGAGGCCATGGCTCACTGATTCACATGGGGGGCAAACCAACAGACGAGCTACTGTTGCTCAAGTTGTTGAAGAAGTTCATGCTGGTTCTGATAAAAAAAGGTGTCAGAATATACACAGTGCATCAGTTTGTTGCATATGGGGCTGCATAGCCGCAGACCAGTCATGGTGCCCATGCCGACCCCTGTCCAGCGCCAACAATGGCCACGTCAGTATCAGAACGGGACCACGGAGCAATAGAAGAAGTTGGCCTTGTCTGATGAATCACGTTTTCTTTTATATCACGTGGATGGCCGGGCGCGTGTGCGTCGCTTACCTGGGGAACACATGGCACCAGGATGCACTATGGGAAGAAGGCAAGCCGGCGAAGGCAGTGTGATGCTTTGGGCAATGTTCTGCTGGGAAACGTTGGGTCCTGCCATCCGTGTGGATGTTACTTGATATTACTACAATTTTTGATCCAGCATTCATTTTTCTAATCATCAGAACCTTTTTTTTATTGATATAAATTCTTAAAAACTGATATTTTGGCTCTGATGCAGCATGTGCGGAAGTTTAAAGTACCTCAAAATTGAATTTCAGTATAGGACTTTAGTATGTGTACTAAGTTTAATTCCACCACTGACTGTAAAACAAACGATTTAGTCATTCTTGTGCATAAAAACACCAGTACAAGCTATAGATGCAAATCAGATTTTGCCCTCTCCTTTCTTATCAATGAATTACTTCCACTTCTTTCAAAAATTGCGAGAAACAAAGAGAAACAAAAGGAAAAACCTTACATAGTGCTTGTTTTTATTGGCAAAAGAACTTAACATCTTTTTTCAAAACGGCGTGGTAATATTCTCCCAAGCCAAAAATGAAACGTGACGTTGAATATGATTAAACATTTTCTAACTGAATAAACTGCCTAATTTTTCCCCCGGAGCAGATGAGAACATTATACACACACAGAGACAGTGACAATATTATATTACAAAACTTAAAAGACTGTGATTGGGAATAAATACAAATGCTGGAACGGTTTCTTCGTATGTCTTCTCCGGATCATTTCAAAAGTCTAAGAAACAAAAATTACATAAAGATGTTGCAACACAGTGCAAAATAAATCATTGTAAAAACAGTTTTACAACAGTGAAAAACCCAATTTACTAAGAAACAATGACCCAATACAGGGAGTTAAATTACATTAGTCACCTCTAAAAGAGTTTGAACTCAAAATGTCGACAATATGCTTGAATTATCCCTGTAAAGATTCTCCACGGACAGATGCTTCATCATCATCGAAGCCATATTTCTGTGTCCTTTCAACACCAGCTCAGGTCATTTATTCATTCTAACCCCTACGTGTCCAGCAGTGTGCCAGACTGACAAAGTGACCAACAAACTTAATGGCAAAGGCTCTCTCTGCAGTGAAACACAGAACCGAGCAGCTTTTGTATATGAACAGCCTGCAGAGGAGGTTTGCTTTACAACTCGGACATCTGGTGGGAGTTGTCCTCAGCAACGCTGGAGTCGGACCTCCGTCTGACCTCGTTACGTTGCTCAACCAACTCCTTCTTGGACACCTTCAAGTTTACTTGCTTGTTCTTCTCTTCAGGCTCCAATTCAGCAAACTGGGCCTCTATCTTGGTGGGGTCAATGTAGGTGTAGAAATAGGCCATGACGGCAAAGACAATGCTGACGACCACCAGCAGGGAGGCAAAGAGGATATACTCGGCCCACTGGTTAAAAAGACCAACACACACACAAACAGTGATTCAATTGGAGTCTCTTTAGGAGCACTGAACCTCCCCAAAGTGGGTGGGGACGATGTGTGTCTACTAATAAAATCAAATAAAATCCACCCACCTGATCCTCGAGCGTCGCGGCCTCAGCGACAATGAGCACAATGATGTTACCCACAGCAACAGTTAGCAGCCAGCCAGCCTGCAGCACCGACTTCATGTTGCTGGGTGCCTACGGAGCACAAACAGAACTGCATGTTATGGCAAATGATCGCAAAAAAAACCCAACAAAAAATTGTTGTATTTTAAGGCCATGTTAAGAGTAGGATGGAGAGTCAAAGTCAACCCCCCTTATGGTATCCCCTTTTAACCTTAAAAAAAAAAAAAAAAAAAAAGCATGTCTGTTTAATAGCATTTTTAAATAATTTTATTCTTAACACTATTTGTGAATTTAAAATGTAATTTTGCGACTTAAGAAGGTTTTCTTTTCTCTCATACAGAAGAAAAGTACATTTAACAGAAAGGGTATGTTGCTCCTGACATTAAAAACATGCTAGCCTCGGCCCTTCCTGTATTGTAATACCACTTTTTACCTTAGGAGGCGGTAGTGAGTCCCTGGTTAGCTACACAGACATAAATAAGGATGGATAAAGAGTTGCAACTCCCTCCCATTGTACAAAAAAAGAGGGACGCACTGATATGAAATTTTTTGTTAATACCAATAACCAATTTTACATAAAATTGCTATTGCAGTCTATATTTAGTGATGTAGAAATTTTTTCCACACTCTGAAACCATTAGCAGTTGTTCACATCGGACCAGATTTGCTCGTCGGACCGATGACGGCGTTTAAAAAAAAAAGACTAACGTCGGCTGATACTGAGATGACTGCTGATTTATCACGGATTCCTAACAAACACAGGACAACATGTGCTGCCACCTTCCGATTCTGATTTTATTTTTAGCCAGAGTACCAATTGGCCAGCGAAGCAACAATAGTGAGGTCCCGCCCATAGATCTGCCCACTCAGTCGCAAACAATTATTAATCGATCTAATATTTAAAGCCAAAGTGATCAGGAAAATGATTCGAGGCGCTCGAATCACACCCAATGTAATTGAAGAGGGGCTTACGACCTATACTACAGCCCACCACCAGGGGGCACCTGTCATCCAGCTATATATAATGTGACTGATTAGTCTTGTTGATTATTTGAGTTGTTTCCAAACTGGTTCAACAGTCTTGTCAGATATACCTGTGAGTAAGAGAACTCCAGTCCGGTGACGGAGAACACCACCTCCCCTGCAGTGATGAGGAAATACTGAGGGATCTGCCAGGCCATGCTGAGGGAATTAGGACTGATGTCCATCACTGGATGGATGCCTGAGCACTGCAGGACACAGACATGAATGCAGATGTGTTACCTCAGTAAAAAAAAAAAAAAAAAAAGGAAAAAAAAGAAGCTTACTCTGACTCAAAATGTGTGCATGAATCACCTGCTCTCCAAATGCGAAATCTGGCTTGATGACCAAGGTAAGGGAGCTGCCGAAGCCTAGCTTTTGAGTGTAGTCACATTTATGTCCAGCATCATCCTTGATATGGTACGTTGCCCTGACAAAACGAGAAAGATGCCATCGGGTTGTCAATATTTAACCACCTGTGAGCGATTATATGCGACGTGTTGTTTATGAAGAAATGTCAGACTTACTCTCCCTGATTTACCATGACGTATTCTGAAATGTTGTTGCTGACAATTTTCTCAAAGTTCTGCTCACCCACGGTCACATTCAGAACTGAGCCATAGCCATTGAAAATTCTGGAAAAGGAGAAATCAGCAGACAACGGGCAAGAAAACAATGAGTGTACATAACATTAGATAAAAATTAGATGCATTTCCCTCTAGCATCACCGTGTTATCACGCCACCTTTTAGCATTTTTCTGATTTAATGTCTGTACATAAGTCACCTTCGTTTTCTCAAATTTTATTTTTGAAGTCAAATTTAAGTCCAAATTTGAACAATCTAAAACACCCACTGCAGGTTAGAAGTCCCAAAATAAACCCGAAGGGATCCAAACATTATTAATTACATACAAAAATAACATATATTACAGAAAACTATGATGTTGAATTTCTTTTGCTTTTTAAATATTGGATATTTTATGTACTTTATACACCTATTAAATAAAATAATATGGGAGCCCAAAAATAGCTTTTGTTCAGCTGAAGAATCACTCAAACTCTGCCTTATAATAAAAAAGTCACTCAATAACCCTGCACATCACAACAAGACAAAACATAAACGCAATGACCCACACAAATTCATTACTTGCCTGACAGCATTAGCGCCCTTCTCCGGCTTTGCTGTGATGTCTTTGAACTGGGGATAGAAAGAAACTTCAGAATCCACTGACATAAAACACAAGGTCCAACTGAAATCACATCCCTCCGTCTAAGAAATCTTGTTCAACTCAGAGTTTGTTCTGGAAGGATGTGAGAGTGCTCGGCCTCTTGCGATCATTTCCTTTGCGTGCAGGAATGATGGCGACTTGAGAATTGGTAACTGATGAGCAGGTAAATACATGAGACGATATAAATGGTGAAAACCTGCCAATCTGGCTTGAAACACTCACCATTAAATGTCTGGGTATATGCCCATCCTCAATGATGGCTATGGTGTGTCGGGCGCCGTCCATTACAGTGACTGCATATGAGGCATTAGTCCCCAGGGTCATGCTAAATGAGTCCTCAAAGGTCAAGTAATCATTGGCCTGTAGTAAAACCAAAAAAAAAAACATCAGTTTGTCCTCCAGCTTTCAGCGTCTGGTGCTTCAGAACCTGTCTAGTTTTATTAGGTTTTGTCACGTCTTTGGTGCTGCAAAGATGAATCGATTATTCGATATAAGAGAAGTAATCGACTGTTTTGATAGTCGAGTAATCGTTTCAGTTCCTGTCGTCGTCTCTGTCATTTGCCGATTCCAGATTCTTATATGTCGACATTTGCAGCTTTTCTTTGAAACTTCCACCCATAAACGAAGAGTCATTGGGCTTTTAACTCTTGGTTGGACTAAAGGAGCAATTTAAAGACGTCACTTCAGGGTCTGAAAAATGTGATGAGCATTTTCCCCTATTTTTTGACTATCTATAGAGTAAATGATCAGCGATTAATGATTAATCAATGATTAATATAGCTGCAAGCTGCAGCTCTGAGTGTCTATGTTTTGTTGAGTACCTCGAAAGGCTCCAGGGCGAACTGCGTGGATCCAGTGCTTATATCAAGCGTCCTGTTGACCATGTTGAGGAATTTCGCCTGTCCTTCATTGCTTCCTGGGAACTTCGGCAGAGTTTTCTACAAGAGACAGGGCGTCGTGTGAGCGACTTGTGTGTGGGGGAGTTGCCCAGTTTGTACATTTACGAGTACATGTGTTATTCTCACCTCAATCTCGATCTGGAGCAGCCCGGCAGCGACAAACGCCAGAGCAGCGAGTAACATCCCCACAGTCATCCTCTTTAATGAACTGCGGAAACACACACACATTTGTGTTTTATACACTGTATCAAATGAGCCGTATTCAGTCAAATATAATCACAGCTATTAACTAATTAGCTCAAAGATTACTAATAAAATATAGCTAAACTCCTAGTTTGCATTTATAACCAGTATAACAAATTAATAAATATAAACAACCTCTGAATAAATATTATAAAAGATAAAATTATATCACCATCACTCATATCGTCACTTCCTTTTTTCCTTTCATTTTGTTCCGTTCTGCTTCCTACGATGGGGTTTTAGGGCCATATCAAAGATTTGTATATTTTTACATTTTGAGAAAAAAAAAAATCTACAAGGAAAAAGTCATAATCTTATAAGAAAAAACTCATAATCTTAAGAGAAAAAACAAGAAAAAAGTTGTAATATTGCAGGAATAAAGTCGTAACTTGGGAGTGATAGCGGTGGTTTTATTCAGTTTTATCTCAATGTTAATTACATATTATGGGTATTGACAGTTTGACAAGTGCAAAAAATGAGCTTGAAGGATTCAAATTTGGCCAAAGTTAAACAATGAGACCCTCACAGATTAAAGAAATGTAACATTTTCCATCACAGAAGAACCGTGCATAAAAACAAACTTACGTGAAGTTCAATTTGCACTTCTTGATCAGTGGATATATCAAACTGTCCATGATTGGCACCAGAATCAGGATCAAGATGGGGTTGACAGTCTGGTGGGGGAGAATGGCAAATTAGCAGCATATGTAAGCATCCAGGGAAAGGAAGCAATAAAAGTGTGACCAATACAAGTGTCTTACCTGCATTTGTTCAGCCTGGATTGTGAGCGCTCCCTGTTGAAGAAAGACAGACAGAAGCTCAAACATCCTTTGTAATGTTTGCACTCACAAGGTGTAAAAAGCAAGAACACAGAAACTAAATGCTCACAATTCTGCCATCCAGGGTGGTCGCCTGGAGGGTCCATCTTGAGCCCTGCAGGAGACACAGCTCTGCTTCAGTCTGTTTCTAAATTTGTGAAATTTGCCATTAATTAAGCTTACAAACAGCAGAAAAAACTGGTGGTTACCTGCTGGTCAAAGAGAGCCCAGAACATGGGCAGAGGGATGTAGAGGAACAACACCTTAAGAACCATCTTCACCTGTGCAATCAGGAGTTTCTGGAGCCAAAACGAGCAAAAGGGATTAATTTTCCAACCACGACTGCGCTGTTTGGACAGAGTTTAAGATTTTCTACTGCACTTACGTCATATTTCTCATCAGCCCAGTCCATCCAGTGAGTTCTCTTCGGGTAATTACTAGAACGATGCCTGAAGCGATTCTTGATCGCAAACTGCAGATAGCGGAAAGAGCATTTCAGTATGAATCCTGTGATGTTTTTTCTTTATAACACATATCGTGTTCCTAATCTTTATTTAAAAATCTCATGCTCAGAAGCTACATACCCAGATGCACTTGCAGACTTTCACCATGATGTTGCCTTGAGGGGCGGTCTTGTTGTACATGGGACTTCCAACAATGAACACAACTACACCAGATATCAATATTATTGACATTTGACAATTTATAAAACAAGCAACTTGAAGGAAAATTCTTCTTCTTATTAGAATGTCATCAGCTAATCTTACATGCGCTACTGATATATTTGTCAGTAGGGTAAAATTATTTTCAAATTGGGGTAAGTTTTTTGAGAAATTTGAAATGACAGCGGCAGATAAAAGTTGACTTTCAGATCCTACAATTCCCATAATGCAACTGAGCAGCACATGGATTTTTCTGCTTGGTGAATGGCCATATTTTTTCACACAATTCCTCCAGGTAACCATGAATATGTCACTTTGACTTCATCTGGGTTCTTTTTTCAGGATTGGCACTAATCTCCTTGTGTCAGTGGAAGCTGTCAAACTTACTCAGAGCTACAAACATGAGGGCAGCTGGGACACCGAAGGCCAGAGGGTAGCACTGTTGCTTGGAGTGAATGCCACACTCCTGAGCTGGAAATCACACACACATTTATAGAATTCAGCATGTGATATCATTCTCTTTTTGGAGTTTTTGCTGTGTGATGCCTCAAAAGATATACCTTTAAGGATGGGTGTGATGAGGGTGGACAGCAAACTGCCAGCGTTGATGGACAGGTAGAAGATAGAGAAGAAGGTGCTTCTCTGCTTCTCCTAGGAGACACAGGATCATCCATATTTATTTTTCAGCCTCTTTATTAAGAACCAACCAGCAAATACAGAAAATATGAACTAATCTTCTGGTCCTGGAGGCCTGTCCATGACTGACATTGATTTATCGCCTTTAGCTGTGAGCTTTGTCATATCTGAGACTTTTCACCCTGTCCCCCCTCTGAAATGTGGTTTCTTGGCTGTTTCCCTTCAACAAAGACCATTGCTGATCAAGCTTCTTCAGACTGTAAAAGGTCTACTTGGTATCCTGAAGAAGCCTGTCTTGAAAAAGAAATTCTGGGAAATTTCTCATCAGATTTTAAAAGCTTTCTTGGCACTTCAATGCCTTTTTTTTTTGTCCTTGACCTCTCAGATTCTTCAAATTTCTTCATAATATCTTGTGCAGCACATCTTGATTATCCAGTTTGTTTGCTGAGTTCTCATTAAGACATGATATGTCTGTCAAATTCTGTGATTTTTTTTGGCATTTTAGACAGAATGATGTGATTGACAGATGTTCTTATATATTAGCAAGCTTCCGCTGAGTTGAACTTGTACGAGATGTGCACGCTCCACACAGAGAAACACCCCAGTGTATCTCAAACAGTCAAACAGTCACAGAAGCCATTAAAGTTTCTTAAATAAAGATGGTGAAATATAAGATGACAGGTGCGGCTAATCTCATTTGTCTAAGAGATCATTGCCAGACAAGCGGTTATTAGTCAATAAATAACTATCTGGAATGAAAGAGAGATACAGAAAATGCTGACGAGCCATGTCCTATAGCTGAGCGAGTCACCCTTTTAAATGCCGCCCATGTGTGCGAGAGAGACAGAGGTATACAAGAGGAACAGGTCACATGTTCCTATCTGCATCTATCTACATCTGACACACGTTAGTGCCATAAACGCAACCTTTGTCTACCTTACTTGATATATATTGATATATTGAGAGGTGTTAATACTTTTCAATCCTTCCTGTACAGGCTGAAAACCAAGATCATCTAGTCAGCACCTGTCAATCATGTTAATGTATTCATGAAAAATGAAGATTTGTTTCCTATTTTGATCACATAAATCGGAAAGTTCATGGTTAAAATGTTCCCCAACGTGTTTCAAATATTTGTTCCCGTGAAAAATTATTGTTCCTTTAAAATAAAGCTCTATTTTACAGAGGAAAATTCCATTCATCATATGAATCATGTAGACCCTATCTCTTCCTATTCTCTTTGTAATTGCAAAAGACCATTCCATAAATATGAAAACATAATTATAAGAACACTATCTCATCATGACAAGAAAACCATCCCTTATTGAAAAGAAGACCTTGTTTTGATCATTCTGAGAAAACGGTCTAATAGATTACAAAAAACTGATTCATATATATGAGAAAAGTGTCTGACAATAAGATTTTAATGATTGTCATCTAATGATACTTGATACTTGATGATTGTCGCTAAATTATGTCCAGGATCATAATTTATGAACCCATTTATTAGACACAGAGAAATATAAGTTCTTCCTTATGTTCTCTCTGTGTGCGATCACCAGATAGCAGAGGCGTTTAACCACGGGTGTAATAAATAACGTGAGTGCATGTGCTTGCGTGACATCTAACCTGATGGTCTTGAAACTGGTCTCCACCAAAGGCAGCCACGCATGGTTTGATGCCCCCTGTTCCCAGGGCGATGAGCAGCAAGCCCACCATGGACAGAGCTCTGAGGGCGAAACACAGCACGGACACCGAGTCAATGATTACCTGCACCCGTTGTAATGCTATCCCACTGTTCTGAGTGCGCTCAACTCACATGTGGAGGGTAATGTCATCAGGGGTGCCGTCCTTGTTTTTATCTGTGATGTCATGGATGGCACTCACTGCCAGGATGACCTGTCCCAACGTATAAACGATGGACAGGTAAACAATGGTCCTGTGCAGAGGGAGTAAGGAAGAGAGAAGAGTGTACATCAGAGGGATAAGATGACATGAGAGATATACTTTGAACCACACACTGCAGAAGTTTACAGAAGTGAAACTACAGCTACTGCAATAGTGTATGAAAAAAAACAACTACAACTTAATTTCTCTCCTTTTACATTTGGATCTGAAACTCACTTGAACTTGCCAAGCCATGAATCGGCTATAATGGCCCCGAGGATGGGCGTAAGGTAGCAGAGAGCCACAAAGGTATGGTAGATCGTGGTGGCCAAGTCATCATCCCACCCCAGGAAGTACTTCAAGTACAGCACCAGCACGGCTGCAGACCGGATGGGAGGAGGACAGGTGGACCGGGAAGACAATATTGAGATATTAATTTAAAATATGGAAAAGAAATAGTTCAACTGATGGAATATTTGGGCCACAGATGTTGATGATAAAGTCTGAAATTTTTTAGAAAAAAAAGGTCACAATATTATGAGAACAAAAGTCGTAATTGTGACTTTTTACTTTAGAGGAAAGATATGAGAAGATATCCCCTGCACCATAATGAGGGCGGTGGTAACTTTATGAAGTTGTACTTCAGGACAGGGTTCAAAAACGGGGAATTTCTTGATCTTTGGGCACATCAGCACCACAATATCATCGGTATCAGGTAAGAATTTGCAGTAAAATGTTTATTCCGAAGAAAGAAATACACAGACTTGAGGAAATCGCCTCTTTTTGGAGGCTCTCCAAGGACTTGCCTGTTTAAAATTTGCAAAAAATCTCCTTAAGTTATGATTTTATTCTCAAAATCTAAAAAAAAAAAAATCATTGTGGTCATAAAACTCTGTCATAACAATTAATTGTTTACTCTTGTAAAAATACAGGAATACTATCACTCACTTATATTTTTATCATTAAAAGTAAAAGTAAACATGCAGGAAAATGGACCCCGTGCTATTTCTTCTTCTTCTATGATGTTATTATAAATGCAGATGCTTATGCATATGCTTCATATGTACTTCATCTGTAACAACGTTAGGTACACTTACCGCAATTTTGTAAGTACAATTTTGTAAGTACAATTTTGAGGCCCAAAGAAGCTAAAATGATCAAATAATTGACAAGAAAATTAATTGAAAAAAATTTCTTTTTTTATAAAAGGGGGGCATCCTTGAGGTTAAGAACCAACAATGAAAATTAGCAGGTGAGGTGTGGAGACGTGAACAAAGTTTCCAGACACAAAATAGAAACCTCAGATCTAAAAACAAACTCACCTCGCATGCCATAGTAGGAGAAACGCTCGCAGAACTCATTAACCACGATGAAAAAGATGCTTATTGGGTATCCGAAGATAGCCCGCTGTTACAGAGAAAGGAAACGCTATTATAGTATCACTACAACTTATTAAATGTACTTTACTTTTTTTTTTTAAATTACTCAAGGCACATCAGCACCACAATATCATCGGTATCAGGTAAGAATTTGCAGTAAAATGTTTATTCCGAAGAAAGAAATACACAGACTTGAGGAAATCGCCTCTTTTTGGAGGCTCTCCAAGGACTTGCCTGTTTAAAATTTGCAAAAAATCTCCTTAAGTTATGATTTTATTCTCAAAATCTAAAAAAAAAAAAATCATTGTGGTCATAAAACTCTGTCATAACAATTAATTGTTTACTCTTGTAAAAATACAGGAATACTATCACTCACTTATATTTTTATCATTAAAAGTAAAAGTAAACATGCAGGAAAATGGACCCCGTGCTATTTCTTCTTCTTCTATGATGTTATTATAAATGCAGATGCTTATGCATATGCTTCATATGTACTTCATCTGTAACAACGTTAGGTACACTTACCGCAATTTTGTAAGTACAATTTTGTAAGTACAATTTTGAGGCCCAAAGAAGCTAAAATGATCAAATAATTGACAAGAAAATTAATTGAAAAAAATTTCTTTTTTTATAAAAGGGGGGCATCCTTGAGGTTAAGAACCAACAATGAAAATTAGCAGGTGAGGTGTGGAGACGTGAACAAAGTTTCCAGACACAAAATAGAAACCTCAGATCTAAAAACAAACTCACCTCGCATGCCATAGTAGGAGAAACGCTCGCAGAACTCATTAACCACGATGAAAAAGATGCTTATTGGGTATCCGAAGATAGCCCGCTGTTACAGAGAAAGGAAACGCTATTATAGTATCACTACAACTTATTAAATGTACTTTACTTTTTTTTTTTAACTACTCAATAGAGACAGGTTTTGTCATTTTGTGATTTTGTTTTCAAAAGCAAAACCAAATATCATGTTGGGTATCAAAGGACTTAGAACAATATAAAAGTATAGATGATACGAGAACAGACTTACAGTTGACTTGGACGTCTTGTCGTCTGCTGAAAAGTCAAACATTATGATAAAAAATGTTATTATTATTTTTTTTTTTTGCAGATAAACAGAAAAACACTGAAAACTTCAAGGAAAACAAATCCCAAACTGTAAGGACGGGCTGCCTGGGACCTCACCTGCCATGGCTGCTGCCTGTATCAACTTCACCTCTTCTCTCTGACTGAACCCTTCAGCCAAAAGACACAGAGAGGAAACTTGCGACTGTCAACATCTGTGGCCTCAAGCTTCTTATGTAACCTCACATCAACATCCTGTCCAGCACCTCCCAAAGGGAGAGTCATGATTTCCGCCTCCTCCCAGCACGTTCTCTTCCCCGTAATCGCAATTCTGTCGGTAATTGCTTTATGACACAGGTGCTCTGTGAAGGTGCTGGCCTCACAGATGAGTGCTGATTTCATCAGCCCTTTGAATGTCACTGTCTTGACGACATATCTGCTGTTGCTTTTCATATTACCAGGACACATGTTTCATTAGCAGTGTGACTGCCAGATTCACTGCATTGGTTTAAAATAAAACATAAAGAAATTTTAGCCAGCTTTCATTTTCAAATTTAGACTCAGAGATTCTAGTCTGCGTATCAGCAGACCAAGTATTGAGATTAACACATGTTGATACACGTGTGTGCGTGCACGTGTGTGTGTGTGTGTCTGTGTGTGCAGGTTTAAGAAGGCTACCTAAGTACACATAATCAAGTAGCAAATAAATTTAACCCCTTCAGGCTATGTATCTCCTTTAATTACATTTACCGAATTTTTAATACTTTATTATCAGCTCTGATTGCATTATATCATGGTGCCACTTTGGAGTGGAAATTAATTACCATTACCTAACGCAGTAATAAGCATTTAAAAACTAAATAAAATTTTTTTTGTCATGTAATCACTTACTAATATATTTACTATTATATTATATTTACTGCTATTAAACCAGCCACTAGGGGGCACAAAACAAGTGTATTTATAGTGCTGTTCCCAATCCTGGATAAATGGTAAGGGTTGCAAGAGGAAGGGCATCCGGCGTAAAAACTGAGCCAAATCATACATGCAAATCCTGAAAGGCAATTTCATGCTGGATCGGATGGGGCCCGGACTAACAACAACTGCCCAATTTCAACCGGTACCCTGTATGTCAACAGTACTGGTGGAAATTGGGCTACTCTTAGTCAAAAAACCGGAGGAGGGAAACGGAGACAGAGAGAGAAGAAGAAAGTCAAGACTGTAGTTTTGGGAGCAGGAACTCTAAATGATGGCATGATGACAGGCAAATTGTAGAGAGCTGGCTGACACGATGCAGAGAAGAAAGGTAGAAGTTTTGTGCGTGCAAGAGACCAGGTGGAAGGGCAGCAAGGCTAGAAGCATGGGAGCAGGGTTCAATGGGCAGAGGAGATGAGGAGGTGATGGGCAGGCTTGGTGTCAAGGAAAGTAGTGGATTTTGCAAAAAGAATGGAAATGGCCGTGGGGAATGCCTGCTTCCAAAAGAGGGAAGAACACAGGGTGACATATGTCTCTTGTGGGGCAGGAACTACTGGGAGGTAGTGACAGGAGAGAGTGTAGCCATGGACTCTCCATCAAACAGGGATCCCTTCACCAGGAGAACATCTCTTTCAAGGACTGGTAAAGTTGACCTGGGCACATCAGCTCAGCATAGCACAGCTAAACGCGAAATTGATGAAAGTATTTGCTTGCTTTGTTGAATGGTATTGCAAGGTTTCAACCAGCAAATGGTCTGAGCCCCCAGTAACAAAGGAACATTTGGTCTGACAATTCAGCTAACGAGGGATAAAGCTGATGAGCCACACAATGAAGATTTGGGAAAGA
>KV751358.1:1944373-1976379 GCA_001698575.1 Mola mola
TAAGTGAAGTAGTGTTGATTGAATAGATCTATTCTATAGAATAGATCTGATACTATAGATGATAGAATCGGGGATGTGGTGAGAGAGGATATGCAGATAGTTGGTGTGAGAGAAGAAGATGCAGAGGACATGGAGAAATGGAGGATAGTGATCCGCTGTGGCAACTCCTAAAAAAAGCTTGGAAAAGACAAAAGATAAAGATTATATTTACTACTATTGACATTTTTTCACACAGTAATACCTATTAACAAATAGTGAAATAATTAAACGAGAAGCATTTGGATACAGACAACTACCTAACCCTAATAAAGCATTTATTAATGTTAATTAACCCTTTTGTTAATGTTCATTGTGTCTTATTGTAAATATGAAAAAATTTTCCCTTAAATGAGACTTTATAGTATTGTTTTAAATAATTGAGTAATGTGCTGTGTGAATTAGTAACTTATTTCACATAAAGACCGTTAGTAAATGATTAGTTAGCACATTATTTAACTGTTAGTAAATCCTTAGTAAGGCATAATTTAATTAATTAATGGTGTAAATTAATTAATTAACGTACACCATTAATTAATTTAATTATATTACTGTTATAATTTTAAACAAACTTTCCAGCTAAAAATGTTTAATTTTATTTATTTATTTTTTTTTACCTATGTGGGTCTTTTAGGGAATAAAATCAGAACAGCATTTAGTTTTGGGGTTTTTTTTTAAACAAGAGAGAGCAGTACCTGTTCTAACACCAGTGACAGAACATTAGATAAAGGTCACGGTTACACTAATATACATCTTGAATTCCTGGATATTATACAAAGTAAACACACACTCCAACGCAAACCATGAAACAACAGCAGAACTCACGGCAGACACATGATTTTTGGCAGCAGATCTCTGATCATAAAAGGGCTGTTTGTCCGGGGAACAGCGTCCACAACAAGATGGGGGTGTGTTTGTTTGTGTGGACGTGCGGTAGTGGGGCTCTGTCCGTGTTTAGAGGTGGGATTAGCCGCCCTTTAACCTGACAGTGGGGACAGCGCAGTGGGGATTTCACAGGAGTCAGCTGATTTCACTCCTGTTTCTCTTCTGTGAATGTCCTCCCACAGGGACAATGACCACACACACAACCAATGAAATTACATGTTACGTATAAGAACACCAGCCAGCACTTTAATCATATTAAATGCTGAATTTATTCTGTCATACAGTTTAAATGAACCCCATAACTGAGGAAAAATTATTAAAATTGAGTACCTGTAGCTAGCTAGCTAGCTAAAATGATTCAGCAAGTTTTTCTTGTCAACGAATGCCCAGCACCATTCACTGTGACACATACACAAACAATGCAGTTATTTCTATTGTATTGTAATAACACAAAAGATTAGTGCCTCATATGACACATTATCAGCCAGCTTTTAAACTATGTTATAACCTAAATTTATTGTTTTATTATTGGAAACTACATATTGTTTGGATTGGAATCTTATATTTTTCCGTTTAACTGGTTTAAAAACATCAATGCTATCCTTAATTCGACGTAACGCCCTACCTACTCTTACATTTCTGCTTCCTGTGGCTAATACTATTGATGCTGCACGCTTGAGCTAGCCATGGAAAAGAAAAAGAAAAAGGAGAATATGCTGTTAAATGGACAATTCTACTTTGAGAAGTTACAAGATGGCTCTTTGGAAAAGAATATAGTTGCAGAATAAAGTTATATGCGAGCATTGCAAAGCTGAATTTAATTATCACCAAAGTAATTCATGATTAACGCATCACCTGAGAGCAAAGCATCCCGCTGTTGTGACAGAAACAGGAGGGCTCCAGCATGCGACTGTACTGCAGTTTGGTGCGAGGGGTAGGCCCCTGTCTAGGCAAACTAAGTGAATTAAGTTAAATTTTCTCAACCACAAAGGGAATATGTTGGTAGTGCACTTTATTTCAAAAGGCCCTCTCAGTCAAGTTATTTTCAAGTTATTTATTAAGTTATTTTTTCTTAATTTAATTATTATTTGTGGTCATAATAGACTGGCCTTTCATAGAGCCTCTCCAACCTCTGAAATCTGCACAGTTCACATTCTACATTTTTCAGTGTTTTTTTGTGTGAAACTAATTACAATTTGCATGTTCCACTTATGTAAGTCAAAGCTAAATGATTCGGAATAAACACAATTTCCTTGCATTAAATTGATTATGCAGTGTGTAAATTACAAGTTAACAAGTTGTGTGATTCATTGTGATTAATTACAATCAGATTTGTCATGAAATAGTTAATTTTTAATCGACTCACATCCCTAATATTTATCAAACAGATAACACTAATACTGTGAGTTAACTGATTTAAACGGGATGCTGGTACAGCAACTCCCCATTAGCTTAGATTTAGCAACTGTTTTAGCAACTTTTCTAGTTTAGCTCCATTCGCTACAAACATTCCTAATAACCACACACAATGTAATTATTTTTAGCAAGCAATTAGTGCTTAGCAACTGTTTGCACAACCCCCTTGTGTTAAAGGTTCTTACCTTTTCTGTGCTTTTCCCGCTCCTTCTCAAGGAGGGCAGTCTGCTCAGAGAGTGCCAATGTGCTCATCTGTCACCTCTTTCAAAGCAAACACTGGTACAAATACAGTAGCTGCCATCAGTGATTAACATTACAACCAAAGAATTAACTGATGACGGTTAGTTGTCATGTGTGTTTGTTAATGACCGCAGCAGTAGATAGCAGGACACTCTTGGAAATTGAGCTGCAGACAGTGAGTTTTCATGTGCACACAAAATGGGTGTGAAGTGTCAACACTCAGGGACCTAAATTCCAGCTTTTCCTGCTTGAATGATAACAAACTGATGGGATGGAGTAAATCAGAATAAACATTATTATCTGTACGGTCAATGTCTTAAAAAATATTCATGTGAGCGATCATTATTAGTAAAAGATGTTTTTCCCTGTCTTTTTCTTCACGGATAACAAAACGCTTGTACATGATAGATACACAAAGGGGGTAATACCATAAAATATATTGCACAATGATTTGCTTTTCAAGTTCAAGAAAAGCAAACTTTCAAGTTCAAGTTCAACACTGAGGGGCCTCGATGAAAAAGAATGGAAAGGAGAGCATGCAAGGTTACAGTAGAGGCATTTATTTCTGCTAAAAATACCAATACAAAAAGAACAAATGACCCAAATCTGGGGGGAAAAAAAGAAGGAAATTGGTGTGACAAATGTTTTATTTGTCATATAAATCATGCAAGGCAAGAAACAGACATGAAATATTGAGGCATCCAAATACCTGTTATAAACACGCTGCTGTGTATCTGGTTGAGTCTCCGTGGTAACAATCTTACCCAGGAAATTAACCATGGTTTGATATGGCTGCACGTGTGTCCCGAAGAGATGAAGTGAACCATGTGCAAATATTTTGGATGGTCTCTCGTCTGGATTAAACGGTCAGTGTAAGAGTCAGCCAATATTTCAATTTAAAGCATAAGAAACAAAAACAAACTAACCTTTTCAAAGCAAGAAGAAGAAGTACCCATTGTGATGTCACAATGTCTATTTAAAGTATTGTAGAAAGAGCCAATGGGATTGCACATGCTAATCAACTAGCTGTCTCTTAAAAGATAGTAGTATGTCACATTTCAAGTATGTAGAAGTTACAACCCCCAGCTGTCACAGCAAGTGAAGCTAATTGACTTTTATCACCATCCCAGACATTCCAGGAGACCACATTCATGTGCAAAGATAAGGAGTGGCACAAGAAGAAGTAAAATAAGAGTAAATCATGGTATTGCTCCTAATACTGGAGACTTTTGGATGGTGCAATTTGAAGCTGCACTTGCGACGTCTCTTAACATGTAAATTTGGATGGATTTGCGGCATTGTGGTCAAATTTTGCCCATTCATGCACCGCCATTAGTTAGAAGTTGCCTTTACTCACAACACTGGCAGAACATTTGTGGTACTTCTACTTTTCCTATGTTATCTTCCTTTTCTATCAGGCTGCTTGGTTATCAGCGAGGTGAGATAACACCTGAGCTTTGGGATAAGGAGGACAGCACACTAATAATCATCTCCTGGCCTTTTTTTAATGACAGACATTTACCAGGAACTTACTTAATGACTGCTTCTGCTTCCTGACATTTTGACTAGCTAGACGGAATTCCTTTAATAATCAACCAGAATGTGTCCATTAGTATGAAATTTTGGATCTAAACCACAGTGATGACAGATCATTTTCATGACCTACTGGTGAGAACAGTGTACTGCTTGCACTGCTCCTTCACCCCATCCTGCTTTTTACCAGACACTGAGAAACCTCAACAAAAAAGCTCTGGATGTATAGTCTGTCTTCTGGTCCTCCAGCACCTTGTCGTCTAGGTAAGGTATGACATGGGTCACATGGATAGGGAGTAGTATGGAGAGTCTAGGTCATTTAGGTTCACCTGTGGGTATACAAGAGACAAACATTGACTGTACAGTTTGGACTAAAACACCTAATATCCTGGCAGGACATCGTGATCTTTCCAAAATGTAAAAGTACAGCATCGCTGCAGTAGGCAAGCAAATGCAAACTCTGCAGTTCACAAAAGTAACCAGAGTAACCTGTTTTTCTTGTAACATTTACTCTTCTGTAAGATAACAATTTTGAGGTTTGACTATGCTAATGTTACCGTGACAACCTGTAATAAGTGTAAAGCTGTAGCAGTAGCCTGGCTATTGTTTTTTAATGCTTTCCAAGACTATAAACCAGCTAAGCCTGGCCCAGCATCCTGCAAAATAGATCGCCCAGCTGGCTTTGAAACTACATACTACCCTTGAATGTGGTACCAAATATTGCGTTTGTCAATAGGATCGAGGCAGTTTTGAAAACAGCAATTTATTCCATCATAGGCATATGCAATATACCTGTGGTTCCTCTTGGAGTGTTTAGTAGGAAGCAACTGGACTTCTTATCTTGTTTGAAGACATTTCGCCTCTTATCCGAAAGGCTTTTTCAGTTCTGAGGGTCAGTGCGGGAAACCCAGGTATTTAACCTAGAGTGGGTGGAGGCAATCCCCTCTGGGTTAAATACCTGGGTTAATACCTGGAGGAGGCTTTGATGGCCAAGTAGGATGGCCAAGTATGATGATCTGGCAAGTGAAAGCAGATGCAGGGAGTGGAATACCGACGTTACCCCGTCAAGTTCGGTTTTGCAGGCCAGTCCCTCCACGGGACACTCAAGGCCTTGGGTTTGAGGGGGCTGCACAATAGGGGAGCCATCAAAAACATCACAGATGGTGAAAATCATCAGGAAGGATGACCCGTGGACCACACAAGGTACTTAGGCACAAAGTCGGGGCTGATCATTGCCGGCAAGGTCACCTGGGCGAGGGTGTCTGATGTTAAAAGACCCGAAACACCTGACGACCCCAGGTCACATCACTGATGATGTGCCTAAGTTGCATCGGGAGATGCGTGTTAAAACTAGTTACCTATAAACATATTAACAACTACATGTCCATGTAACAATTCAATATTCAATATGTTTTTAATTTTGATGAGAATATTCCGTCCGGTCTTACTTGTTTACGCAGTTACATTGAACTTAAGCCGAGCATAATCTTCCTGTAAAAGAAAGCAGACGAGGGAGGAAATGGCTCCATCACATCCTCTCCTTTTATTGGGGATGATGGAGCTCAAAATGACAGAAATGTTCCCAGAGGAGATGGGAGGTAAAAGTGCCTTTTCTAACTCGTAAAAGCTCATGCACTCTCTCCACATCACTTTCAGTTTCACACACAACCACAGGGACAAACATGAATACACCTTTTCCCAAGAGGAATGGGAAACCCTGCATACTTCAGACCAGGCATACATAGTTTTTTAGTTCAGTTTTACAAGTGAGTCAACACTCGCACATGTAGGAGGACATACTTCCCGGGCCTTTTCTCTTCTGTCTGCTAGCTCAGTGATTTTGCCCGGGTCAGAGTTTACAGTATTTCCCCTGGAAAGAGCGATTGATAGTCTTAACAGATAAGAGCTCTTCTAGATTATGTAACATATGATACCAATAAGGTAAACATCCTAAACGGTTGGTCAACGCGGCAAGTATGGCATGTAGAAAAAGTGACACTGTCAAAGTTTTACGTCGTTGAAGTGGACACCCTTCATCATGCCTCCTCGTCGATGTTTGGAGTGATGATGCGGGAAGCCGAGCAGCCCTGCCTCTGGACATACAGAAAGAGAGGCAACATGAGTGGTAGTGTTGGGCAGATTCATCCTTTGTTTATTTTACTATTTCAAGTCCTGCTCAAGCCATTAATTAACCCCTTAAAAACACATTCCTGTTTCATAAAATTACACTTTTCGGTTTTTTTTGTTGTTGTTGTTGTTGTTGTTGTTGTACTTGAAAAAAATGTTTTTGTCCATAAAATGACTTGGATGTCATTTCATTTGCCTCATCTAAGTTCTGGGTGTCTCCTGTATGAATGGTTATTTTAGCCCCACCCAAACTCTCCTCACCACTCAGCCTTAGCCAACTTAAACTAGTCTCCTATATGCCGCACAGTGTTCTGCAAAGTTCTAACATTAGTGTAATTCAGCCATACATGTTTAGTGGTTTGCATCAAGGGAAAACCTGCGTGCTGCATCATGACAGCAACGACAAGGCCATTGTGAGCCATATTAAACCTCATACAGTGCAACCTGTCATTGTCATCTACTCCTAAATGCTGCTCCAAACTAAAGTCGCAATAATGTCTGATTCATGTGCGGTGCTTTCTAAAGAATAAACAGCTCTGAGGGGAGTCAGCCGACTCTCAAACCCATGCGACCTGTCAATAAACATTTACAAAGTCCTGCCACCTTACACAACATACACCTGGATCCAAAGTCTGAGAGGAGTTGGATATGTACAGAGGCATGAGAGGGGATATTATCGGGGGAATATCTTTAATATGCGAATGGTGACCCTTGGACGAGCGCTCGCAGGTGGAGGGTGAAGGCGTGCCTTCCCGTGTCAGAGATACACACACATAAACACAGGAGCCCCTATGTAACCCGCTCAGTGATACGGACCACTAATGTGCTCAGGTGTGAGTGCAACGTGGCAGCGTCACGAGCCAACACAATAAAAAGTCAAAACCAAACAGTAGAAAAACAAATTAGCCAACATTTCACGTCACTTATTTATTTTTTAATTGCCCTCTAAATTAGTATAATACAGTCTCAATAAATAACAAGGTGTAACATGCATTAATAAGTGCGGACACGCTTAGGTTTGATATGTATAAAACTAAGTAATTTTATCACTGTCCTTAATCACTCTTGAGTACCCCTGAAGTTACTCAAACGCATTTAATCAGCTTGTTCAACACTTTTTGCAGTTTAGTCAACTCCTTACTGTCTTAAACAGTTAACCATTAGTGGCCCTCTCTAAATTGGGATCATAAAAGGAGATTAAAAAAAAGGTCAGCAGTTATTAAGAGAAAAAGGAAATGCGCCATTATCGCTCCCACATCCTCGGTTCACCCTTCCAGCACCGTGCACTTAACATATGGTAGCCTGTGGATGAAAGTCACAAATGTAAATGTTTCGTCAGCTTTCTGCAAAAACTAAACGGGCAATTTAAAGGGTACAAACCCCTACGTTTTTTTTGAAACAAATGTTCAAATTTCCTCAGCAATCCACCTTGTATGTAAAGGTCCTGACTGAGGGATCCGCAGGAAGCACAGACTGGACTGGAAAACCTTCTTTATCAGCGGGTTGTGACCGTAAAATGTAAAGGGTTGAGTATTGAGGGAGTATGTAGCAACAAGCTGTGACGTTTGATACGCTGAATTCCAGGGTCAAGATGCTGAGTTTGTCCAGCACCGGCGGACAGAATTCTGTGGACACACAGGCCCTGACGGCTCACATCCGCTTCAGTATG
This sequence comes from Mola mola, assembly GCA_001698575.1. Taxonomy (NCBI): domain Eukaryota; kingdom Metazoa; phylum Chordata; class Actinopteri; order Tetraodontiformes; family Molidae; genus Mola; species Mola mola. Next base: position 1,952,280 of record KV751358.1, read on the forward strand.
AGCGTACACTGCACTACACGTGCAAGAAATCGATTTATGCCAATCTGAAAAATCCCTCCAAGGCCAAGGCCTGTCCCTACAAAATAAGGTCGTAAAAGTATATTAGCAACATAATTTACACTTTGCAAAAATCATACCAGCTGATACAGTATGTTTACCATGATGTTAGACAAGACAGTATGTGTGCGTGTGTGATTCGTGGAGAGTTGTGAGGTTAAATGTGTGTCGACTGTGACTACCTCAAAATAACGGAAGGCTTTTTTTTTTTGTGATTTTCTTTCTTTATAATAGTAATAAACCCTTACTCACCCTTACTCTTTCGTTTCAGGCGCACAAATCATACCTCAGTTACAGTTTTTCCACCTCTCGTTTGCGCCGTCCCCATTTTCTTGTGGAATTTCTGCAGATGACAGGCCTCATTTTGCCATGGCTAAAATAGCCTCACAGGAGGGTTTCACAGGGATATTTTTGTCACCGGATCTGACAGGACTCAAGCAACACTGGCAAATTGCTGCACTGTATTTGGCACTCTTGTCCGTGACAACATCCAATCTTAGAAAGTAAAAACTAGGCCATTTTTTTTCATTTCTACCTTTTAGCAATTCTGTTTTGTTTTTTTTTCTATTTTTCTATAAATAGAGAATGAAATTATACATATGTTTAAATTTCCGTTATCCCTTTTTGACCTTTGTTACAACTGGCTCTCAGGTTGCAGCAAAGCTGGGACGTGTACACGGACTGATCAAGGTTTTAACCGAGATTTATTGAAGCAATAAAGCAAGCAAGCAATAAACAACATAATAACAATAATGAGAATGAGGAGTGAATATTTGCATCAGTGCATGCGTGCAGTGATCAGTGTGTGGTGCATGTTTAAAGTGCACAGTGCAGATGAGCTGTGGGGCAGGGGCTTCAGTAACTGGGAGTACTGGTCTAGTCTGGTCTGTACACCCTGCGAATACGTTTAAAAACGCACCTGACCAGAATAGAGGTGCCGCTGCGTGAGCGCCCCCCTCTGGCTGTTCCCCCAAACGCACTTCACTCGTCCCTCTTGGTATTGAGCAACTGAACTACTTTTTGATGTCAATTTATTCCAAATAAATAAACTTCCACATAGGACGACATGTTTTTTTTTCCTGTTTTCTAACACAGGGGGGGACGATTTCACTTTGTTGATTTGGTGTCAGTAGTAGTAGAAGTATATTTATGTTAAGTAGAGTGAAATTACATAAACAGCCTAATTGCATTAACAACTAGGACGTGCAAACATGAAAGTCATGTGTTTCCCCCTTCGTTAGTGAAAAAAGCTCTTTAAAAAGTAAAATAAGTGCTTTTCTTACACTTTCTCTTTCTTTGGCTTTTAAATCAAATGACCAGAAATGAAAACTATGGTATGAATGGGTGGAGGGTTCATTATTTTTGTGGTCGTAGGTCTGATTTTCTCTTTACAACTAAACATGTCTTTCTCCATGGATAGACAGATCTGAAAATATAGTATACTATATCAATATGCAGTGTACAAGCTGTGGCACCAGCTGCCACTTGGGAAAGCCTGGCGTCTACCAATGCAGCAGTTGTAAATGAGACCCCTGGTACTGTTACAGGACGTCTGCTTGCTATCGTACATGCACAACAGGGGAAACATGCTTGCTTAGCATAAAATGTAAATAAAAACAGAATTAAATCATTTGTAAATGAACTCTTTTGTTTAATGTTACCATAAACTGTTTACTCACTAGGTGTCCAAGTGAGTTTAAACTCAAGGAATCAAACAAATCTCATCACATTTCAATAAAAATGTCATTGAATCGTACAAATACGTTAACCGGGTCATTAAAAATACTGTAGGCAAAGTTTAGAAGGACTCTTTTATTTTGAAAAAGAAGCATTTTAAGTCACTTGTAACTCTGTTTTGAACACAATCACCTCCAATTTCATGGATTTTTCTTCAATTCCTTTTTATAAATCAGAATGGTTATTATGCATGCAACACTGCAGTAACTGCTAAAGTATGTGTTTTCCACAGAAAAAAAAAAGGGTTAAACACAAAAAAAAAAAATCCCTTCAAAGTCCAGATGAAGCCACTTGAAACGTAGAGGCCACGGCATGAAGCGATGTACACAGTTTGCGGTTGCATAGTACAGTACATGAAGTTCCTCATTTTAGACAGCATGCCATTTGTATTGCACATCACCAACTCGTTGAATACTGGACCTCTTGTTTCAAGTCTCATCTCAGCAGGTTTTACAGCAAACGGACGCTATGTACATTTATTTGTTAGAAAAATAACCGTCGGCAAATATTCCACATTTCTACCGGAATAAATCATTGCTCTTTTGCTTCTTCTAGCTTGTGTTTTGTGTTGAATTCCCCAACCCGCGAGTTAAAAACGTTTGCGGTCACCTCGGCGTTTAATGAGTGACAAATAAAGTCGGTTGTTTGGCTGAAAGGTCAAACAAACGCGGATTAAATCTGGAGGGATTGCTGATTTTGTACCACCACTGCCAGCGAGGAGAGGGGTGGTGGGACACGGGCCCAGAAGTCCCTCCTGATTGTCTCAAGCAGCCCAGCTCAAACCTTGGTCGGTTGGGATTTTGAATGGAAATGGCTCCCTCTTCAATCAACCAATGGGATTCACGCTACAGGGCAGAATGAGACAGGAGGATTATGGGCTTTAGCACATCTTTGCGTTTGGGTCTTACAAGGAAGACGCTGACAGGAAATGACTTAAATATCGTGTGCCTGTTGTTCCTAACCCGCCTTCATTTTTTGTTTTGCCTTTTGTGCTATCCAAGATTTACACCTTTCTTCCATCTTCCATCCGAGCAACAACGCTGTACAACTTATTTTGCATTGCATCAACACGCGTGCTCAGCCTAACTGGGTCAGGCTTCAGCTTTGTGTCCGGTATTTAAATGACACTTGCAAACTGAAAGCTGCTTTAATTAGGTCCTGTTATCTAAATGAAGACCTTTCAATACACTTTGAAACAATGTCAGGCTGTGAAAGTCTCGAAAAGTCTGAAAACTTTCTAACTATTAGATAAAACAGATGTTGCTGTAATCTTACTTTGGGGACATGCTTCGGAGTTGAAACGTGTGATAAACTGAAATGTATCGCAGTATATAACATCGCAACGTATCGCAATGATATCGTATCACGACCCTAGTAAGAACATTCTCTCCATCTCTATCATTTAATCCGTACAACAGATGTCTGAATATTAAAACAATAACGGTATTATGTCACAGACTGCAGGACTGGAGAGAGCTATCAAGAATAAATGATAAAAAGTTGCCATGAAACATACACCAGAATTTTTGCAGAATCATCCATCATCTTGGCTTTAAGCGCAACTACCGGACATTTAGCTCAACGCTGCCATCTGTTGGTCGCTTAATGTTATAACCGTGACCATTTCTCTGAACGGTTGACGTTGAAAATTTTAACTGAACAAAAAAGTAGCTCTCCACATTTTTTAAGCAGGTTTTGAAGACTGCATAAATCGTTCAGACGTTCTACTGTACGTGCTTCAGGTCAGAGCAGTAGGTTGAACATTTATCATAGCTTATACTAGAAAAGTATTTTCCTCTGCCTGTGTATTTTTGAAATCTTTCCCGAAATGATGTCTAAATATGAAAGAACTGCAAGTGTATTAATATTAGACAATATATTCATAAAATCTGGTGGAAGCAATAAATTGTCAAGTAACGCAAGTTATGTGGTAATAAATAATATTTTAACAAAATGTGTGTAACTTAAAGTAAATAGTAATTTTTGTCCGTTTGTAGTCAATAATTTATTGCTCAATTCATTTAATTTGTATGTGTTGTTGTGCTGTTTATGTGTCAATTTTCTTTTAAAATTATAATTATTGATTATATTTTTTATTTTTCAGGCTTGGTCCTCCATACTGGTAAAGAGAAAGGTTTTTTTTTTTTAGAAAGGATCCTTGTTGATCAGCAAAAGCAAGCTGACGAACCCTCTGAACTGAACGTGAGCCTGTGTTCGTTACAGTTCCCATCTCGTGCACTGAAAACAAAGACACACTTTCAGAGGACACGTGAATCAGACGACATTAACGTTTACTTACATTTTATCATTCCAGGAAGACCGCCCTGTCAAATCTACGGAAGCCACAAGCAGTCAAGAAGTTCCATTATTATCACTACATCTTATCTCGAGATGACAAGCTGCTCGGACAGAAACGCAAGTTCTTGCCACTCCTTTCAATTTAATCCCGGATTTACCATAATTGAAAAATAATGAGTCTATTCTCAGGTCTGTCATCGGGAGATGAGACGGTTCAGTCATATAGTTTTATATCTTAAAGGTATGTACACTATACAGCAGTATGACAATGACAACAAGCCTTAAAGCATTATTAGCAACCAGAGCAGTTGGTTCCATATAAAGCACCACGTGGTGGGTAAACTGAGGACTGGACCTTTGTCCCTGTTAGACACTTTCTTCAGCCTCCTCTCTAACTCTCAGTTAATGGGAGCTGTGGCTGTTTAAGTGGAATCCACTGAAACTCTTAAAACCTTCAGAATGACACGAAGACAGTTACTTTAAACTTTCTTCCTCAAAGACCCAGTGATCCTCCTCATCATCATTTCTCTCTTTTCTTTGTCTTTTTCTTTTGGCGAAAAGGTGCCCTATACTTCTACGAACGTCAACTCAAACCACAGCAGGCGTCTATTTTGCTTGGGACCATGCTCTGCAGTCGGGACAGCATGCCAGCTACACAGAGAATGAACACCGAGAGTCCACCCCGTTTTTTAACGTTTTAGGGGCCGATCAGAGAGAAAACATTTTACACGAGGCGCCGTAAATGTAAAGAAAAATGGCAGCCAGATTCCGTTGTGAAGTTAATAATCTGCGCATTCTCTCACGCACAGTCCATGTATTTATTAGTAATTTACGGTAGAGCTGCACCGATTAATCGATTGCTCAACCGAGGGAAGATTAATCGACAACTATTTCAATAATAGAATAAACGTTATGTATGAAACTGAGTGGTGAATGTGGGTCAGCCGCTCTCTTCTGTCCCTCAATGCCAGCTGACAGTCAGAAAAGATTTGAACATTAAAATCTATGAATAGCGGCAATGATTAATCAATTACTTGGTCAAAAAAGAATGAGTCAACTCTTTTTGACAATCAAACAATCGTTGCAGTCTTGTTCCGGGCAGAACAAGCCCGTTAGTTCCAGCCAGATGGGTGTACTTCACAAAAGTGAGTACACCCATCACATTTCAGCAACGCTTTTATTATATCTTCTCGAGGGACAATACTATAGAAGTGAAACTTGGATATACTTTAGGGTAGTCAGTGTACAGCTTGTATAGCAGGATAGATCTAATATCCACGGAAAATTACTCAACACAATTAAATGGTTGCTGAAATGTGAGGGGTGCCGTAAATGTCAGGTTTTTGCTGCTTTTTTGGTCATTTCTGGCAGTAAATTAATGAGTCTTTGGGTTTCACTTTGAGTTCTGAGAAAATGTGATGAGCGCTATTCATTGACAATTTATAGGGTAAATGATTAAAAGTGAAAATCCTTCTCAGATGAACCGTTAATTAATAAGCTATATTATAAGCTGGACACAAAGATCACGTGGACACATGAAACCACCGCCAGTCGGAACAGGATGATGGTCACAGAGCAGAGCATTGAATTTTTAGCAGCAGATGTTGTTTTGGGTCTATCAAAGTCCTATTCTTAATGCTGGCAGGTTCAAAAACATCGGACAGAGCATCCCGAACTGCTGGACATTTTCCCCAGCATGGTTTTTTTCTTTACCTCTGTGCTAGCTGTTGAGAACAGAAGCAGTGTTGCCATCTCCTACGGACTGAGATCCGATCCCAGTACCATCAGAATCTTCACCCAAATGAAATCCTAAAGCTATGCTACAGAAAGCTGCCCTCGCTCAAATACCTAATCCATTAACAAAATAGTCAGGGAATGTGAAGCACCAGTCATCTGCACATCCACCACCCCCCAGACCCTCAGGCGACCCCCGTATCAACACCTCATCACCGGAGAGTCCAGACTGCGAGGTACAAAAGATCAGTGACGTGACGCTGAGGTTGACCGTCTATCAGCATGCAAGAAGCTAAGTGGTGAGAGAAAACTATACATGGCCCAGGGTGAGGGTCAGCCGGGGCCTGGTGCAGCCCATAAACCACCTCATCTGATCTCATTTATAGTTGCTTGACACAGGCAACCAGCATTGTTAGTTCAATCCCCAAACGTCCCACAAACAGAAATAGAAGGAGCTGATTTTACAGCGTTAGTTAACGTTGGTGTCCTGAACCTGGCGACTACTCGCTGGATGAACATGAACATGACTTTTAAACATAAAAATAGGCAGGTCGACAACAAACGAACGCCGACCTAAACGAAAAGGTACAATTTGGGACTGTCTTGGCTCTGTTGCAGCGTATGTTTTGAACCCTGGCGGGGGATACAGGCGGGCTCAGAGACGGTGCCGGGAGTCATGGCTGTAGCTGCCTGGTGAGCTTCGATTGCGATGTGGCTTGTATGCATCCTGATAGGGGTCCTGGTAGTCCTGGTAGGGGTCCTGCTGCTCTCGGCTTTGCTGCGAACCAGAAGACATGCGGTTGCGTCCTTTGTGCGCCCGCTCGTTGTGGTAGTTTTCGTCCGATGTCATCAGGTTGCGCCGCTCAGAATGATCACCCGCGTGGTTGGTCTGTCGCATTCTTTGGCTCTGCTGGTTACATGAGCGAAGCAAGGACAACGGTGAGACAACAGTAACAGACCTTAATGCATCATATTGGACAGGGTTATTCCATACGTGAAACATACTATCGTCCTTATCTCGGGGTTGCAGAGTTACTTCATTTAACAAGAGGAAATTACAGAAATGTGCCATTTCCCTAGAATTCATCAAAAAAATGGGTATAAAATACCCATTTAACCATAGGTACAAACTACTCAGGTCCAGGGCCTGGTAAAAATCTACCTGCAGTCCAGAGATGGTGGTGGGGTAGGGGGTGAGGGTGGTCGGGCCCAGGTTGCGTCCCAGCAGGGGGTTGAGGGGAGTTGCCATCGAGGTGTGGGTCGCTTTCCAGTATGCCTCGAGGTATTCAGCGAGGTGCTCGCAAGCGTCCTCCAGCTGGTTCTCGTCCAGGATGATGTCAAACATTTCCTGTCAACAGCAGATGGTCAGAGGGAGGAAGGAAGCTCTGAAGGTAATGATGAGACACGAAGGGGAGCCCTGCTCTCTTATTATGAATTTTTACATAACGTTAGTGTTAAATGTGCAAATATTATTGTAAATATATAAGATGCTACACAGAAAAACACATCGGTTGGACTCTATAGGGACAAACCTGCTGTCACTGGTGGAAACAATTTGAACTTTGGTCAAATTAAGGTTTAGAATGGGGGGTTTAAAACTCTTTTTCATCCTGGGCCACATCAGAATTATTGTTGCCCTCAAAGGTCCAGTTGTAACTGTAAGGCTAAATAAATGTAAACTCCTTATCATATCATTATAGAATTGCCTCTGCATTTGATTATTATGGATTTTAGCAACGATTTAATGAATAACTAGCTCACAATAGTATAACTCTATGTGATCTAACGGCAAGCAGATATTCAAATGTATAACTATTGAACAAGAAATGTTCATATGAGTTTGGTACCAGTTTGTCTCCATGTTTTCACTTTGCGATCTGTCATTAAATTGCCTTCCTTCTTCATCAACATTTTTTTTTTTTTTTCTGGTCACTGTGGGAGTATTCGTATTTTTTCCAACCAACCTCACCGCTCAACTAGGAAACTATTTTAAGTAATGATATCAAAACACTGACATCTAGTGGCTGGATGCAGTGACTGTGCAGTTGTGGATGTAGTTTAAGGCCACTGTATTCTGTGAAGTGGCATAGAATTTTAATTTTCAGTTTTTCTTTGGTTTTGGCCTATTGTTTTTAATCTTTTGTGGGCCACATACAACTATCTGGTGGGCCCACAGGCCTTGAGTTTGAAATATGCAGTTTAGAATATGACTGCTATCCCAATAAATCGCTATATAAATGCAACCAATACCAAGTTGGTCAGGTGTCATGTTCATCCAAAAATAAAATTAAATACTTATTTTATTTTATGGACAAAAAAAATGATGTAAAACTACGCTCAGCTTGAAAAACATTATTAATGAATTGTTTAGTATGGATATTTTCAGTGGTGGGACATGGAGGCAGTGGTACTACAAATGTTAGATTATTATTATTGCAATTGCACTTTTTGATTAAACAGAATAGTAATCTAAATGGTGCTTTGTAAATGTGACTACTGCGAGCTGACGCCTGCAACAGTTAGCAAACATTTCCTTAGAACTAGCCAGCTTTTTGGTCGTGTTATGATTTTTCTGTCAACTTGGCAAAGTGATTCAGAAATAGGTTTTTATAAAGTAACAAGAGGTTAGAGGATATATTCCTGGGTTATAGGAAGATATATTAGTAAAGCATGTTCCACCATAAAAAGGGGCAGGTCGGATACTTACTGGAGGACACTGGGCCAGTTTGTCAGCGGCCACCAGCTGCACATTTAGGTGTTTGCTCTGAGACTTCCCTCTGGACTTGACTAGCCTCTGCAGAACCTGGATAGGACAGATAGGACAAACCATCTTGCTCTGGCTACCTTCTCATCATGAGTGCAAAGAGTTTTAGTTCCTAATGAGAAATGGGAGACGCTTTTATTTGTTAGTTAACAGTACTGGTCATTGGCTTGTCCACATAAAAATATGCAGAACTCATGTAATACATGACCAAATTAAACTCTAAATATTACTGACTGGTGATTAATGACCCTGCGAGTCATACAATGTGGACAGTGAAAGTCAGGTACGGTTTTTGTGGTAATTCCACTACACTGTGACCTCATGCAGTGACCTTTGACCTTCAAAATGTAACCAGTTCACCATCATGTCTAAATGTAGGTTTGTGCCAAATTTGCCAAATTTGAGGTCAGATCAAAGGCAACTGTCAGTGGCTTTGATATCTTATTTTATTTTTATTTTTCTCATTCACAAGAATGGTCCACATGAGGCCGCAGTGGTCTTTCCCTTTGACCTATGACTTTCAAAATCGAATCAGTTCATACGTGGGTCAGAGTGGATATTTGTGCAAAGTTTGAAGAGATTCCTTCAAAGTGTTCTTGAGATATCACGTTCACAAGAATGGCCAACCCGAAAACAGAAAATCTCCGGCCCTAGCTGTGTACATAAATAAAACTAGAGGGTGGTCCTAGGAGAGCGCACTCCTCTTCCAGGGCCAAACAATCCCTTTCAAAATTTTACTCCCAGCTTGACATGTTTGTGTTTAACTTCTGGTGGTGTCAACATGCTGCTTGATATTTTTATGTTACCGTATTAACAAACAAAGCATACACTCTCCTACGAGAATGGTGGACAGATGTCTGCAGCCAGTAGCCTGCGTGGTAATCGTACAGACAGAATTAATGTGCCTTCACACAGGACGTGACAATGGCACATGTGCAGCATCTCCTGAGTGAGTCCTTAGCGTGTGCCGCACACGCAGCACACTCAAGCTAGTTGGTTATCAGATTGATGTTTCTTCATTTTTTGGGCGCTGAGGTGACGGCATGCTGACAGAAGTGAAGCAGACCCACTCTTCCATGCAGCGGCGTTGTTGTGCACATTACTGGTGCTGGACTCTACACTATATTTAACAGTCTTGTTTATTCAGTGGCTTTAGACCATGGTGCTCCTCCAGTGGTGGGTAAACATCAGCCTGACATAGCGACTGTTACCTTTAACACGTCTAGGTGTTCTTACTGTTTGTCTCCACCAGCTGAACGAACGTTTGGGACTGTAGCTGTGGATCACATTTTCCAGGACTGACATTAAGACCCATTTCAGTCAAAAACAGCTTTGCATATGAGCTTATCCAAGCGTTTCACGGTCGGTACCTTTGGCGAGGACACTTTCACATGAACGATGATGGGGGCCAGAGAGGTTTTGAGCAGCTGGGCTGGGTGGTTGATGGTGTCAGCGTCCAGCACCACCAGCTGCAGGGAGCGGGCCAACTCGAAGATCCGCTCGATCTCACTCTGCACCTCAGCTGAACACACCGCACACATTCGTAATTGTACATTTTTGACAATTTATAGATGGTTACTTGATTAGTTGTGAAAATAACTGTCATATTAACCGAATAACCTTTTGCTGCATCACTAATTCAAATAATCGCTGATCATCATCTTTACACGTGCGCTGTAAAGGAGAAGTGCTCTTACCTAAGCTGGAGCGAGTGTTGGATCGCTCTATGATGGCCCTCTTACTGGGGTTGTTGAGAACAGACCTCTTGGCTAATGAGATATCTGCCGTGACTCGAGTGATAGATATCCTGTAAAATCAGTAAACAGGAAAATGCGCCCCATTATGCTCACAAAAAAACCAAATTGGAGTCTCTTTTCTTAATATCTGCCGTCTTTAAAACTTCAGAATGAATTGGTCTTACCTGCCATCGAATCTGTGCTTGAGAAAGTCAAACAGTGCTTTCTGCATCATGTCTGTTACCTGCATAGATCAAAAGAAGGGCATGAAGAAGTAGTCTTTTACACGGCATTACAAATGCCATCCATCATTTTAGAATCATATTTCTGTTTAAGTTGTGTTTTGTGAGTTTAATGTAGTGTCACCATTTTTTGTTGGTGTTGACGATCATTCATTCTGAGTGCTTAGTCAGGGTCATGACTGCAATGATTGGAAACATCTCTGTGTTAGCACTGAGCCCTGTGAATGCTGGGATTTGGTCCAGCACCGTCATGACCCTAACTATGAATAAACCATCAGGAAAATCCAGGAGAACACGATGCTAAAAACATAATCACGCCTGATGCCGTCTCAATATTTTCTTTTATTTACTTTAAGTGTTCCTTTCCACGTGTATTTATTAGTAGTTCGACAATAAACACTTCTGACTTTATCTGTATCATTTCTGTACTGGTGTGTGCCTGGCTGGTAGTTTGACCTCAACAAATAGTATATTTCATAGGCGAGGAACGCTGGAAAATGAATGCGCATGAATATATTTCAGCCGTTATAAGCAGGTGAGCTGAGGCTGGCTGTAACTGGTTTCACCAGCTCTCTGCGCCCCGGGCCGGTCAGTGTCGTCTCGTGTTACTTCGATCCAGTGTGGTTGCTCAGTGTCAAGGTTTGGTCATTTGACTTTGAGGGACGGAAACAAACTGGGTCAGATTGTGAAATTGGCCCGGTCGGGTGAGTCCTGGCTAAGTCCAGAATCTCTGTCCAGCAGACACCTAGAGAGGACACCCAGCTCCGTTTCAAATGAGGACTCGCATCCTCTGCATGGTGAACTCCTGCTTCTCCCCTCTGGACGAAGATAAAAATGCAAAACTAAACGTTACGGAAATAGTTTTGTTCCATCTGCAATTGTTCCTCTGAACAAGTCATAGCAGCGTTGCGCAAAATGCTATTATTACATTTTGGTGCCATATTGTGATGTCTTTATGGTTCTGAATGGAGTCTGGATGGACTGCAAAACAAATCTACCTATGAGTACAACTAAAGTCAAGTCAAGTCTCTTATGTGTGTCCTGTTTGATTGGTTTTTAGCTGGTGGTATTCGCTTTGTGTTTTGTGAATCAACCATATTATCATGACCATTATTATCAATATAGTGAACAGGCTCACTTTGTGATGTAAAACAGCTCACCTCATAACCCTTCAGCGACGGCCCCACGAGCACCACGGGTCTCATGGAGGGAACCACGTCGTACGGCGGGACGTGCTCCATCTGTGGACGCAAACGCTCCGTGAGTTCGACTCATCCCGGCCAGCAGCTGACATGAATCACGATGGCATGTAGCAAACGGCAACGTCGCACAAAGTGCACTTGATGACACGATTAGCGGCTGCGGACTGACGTGGTAAATGTTCCTATTTATTCTGCACGTTAACATTCTATGTTATCTTCAACAATTCCAATTCCCACCAATAACTTTTCTATCATTTGCCTGATGGCTGAGCGGCTTCACAGATCAGACAGTGGACGTTTAGCTGATTGTTTGGCTGGCCTGTGTGACAGTTTTGTTTTATGTTATGAAATTATAGCGGGATGTAATATTGAAGGTGAGGGTGGATTCGACAATTAAGTTTCCTCAGCTGGTGGAGGTGCTGCTGTGATTTTTTTGCACACGTATTCTGTGTTCTGTGTGTTGTGTAAAGGACTGACGGGTGTCTACCAGCTCACCCTGGGCCGTGATCGGCTATATCAGAGGTGTCTTTAGCCTTTGCTTTCACTGCTGATCCCTGAGTCTTTGCAAGATCTCTACTTATCAGTCCTGTACACTGTCTTCTTTATTTCCAATATACACTTTATTCATTGTTTCTTCTTTGTCTGTTTTTTCTGTATCTTTTCTTGATGGTAAAGCACTTTGGTCGACGCCATGTCGTTTTTTAAAAGTGCTATAGAAATAAATTTGACTTCGATTGGGTGTTTTCCTGTGCCACCACAGCACAACTCCTTGGTTTTTGCAATATTAAGCTGATGCTAAGACAATTTTTAGAGTTGAGCAGCTCACCACGGGACACTTAATGTTCGATTAATGAAAAGATGTTGAAATATTCTTACTCGTGTGAAACAGACAGGAGGCGGTTGTATTGACGGCGGGCAGGACGACGAATAAGTGAATTTTGAACAAGTAAATGTCTTATAATAAAAAAACACAGGAACATCCATGACGGGACGACACAACGAGGACCACGAGTGAAGCGGAAAGAAAATAGTGTTTTTACCATCACCAACTTACCACTTTCTGTTTCTGCTTTCCTGCGGGGGAGGGGGGAGAAGACAGTGACAGTGATGTCAGTAGCTGCTGCCGGGGGAGGAAGACCTCAGAAAGCAAACACACTTCACATCTCTTCATTAATTCTTGCAAAAATGAAACCTATCAAGGATGTAAAGTGCTTCTATTGTCCTAAAGTTATATTCACACAAGTCACATGAGTGCTGTTCAGGGGGGGGTCATAGTCTTGTCGGTGGGTGCACACTGTGGTAAGCCCCAGTCTCAGAGCGCCTGCAGTCCTCAACTGGAGGAAGAGGAGGATCATGGGAAAACAACTCTACGCAGTGAACTTAAGCTCTATGCAGAGACATGGGAAGGCTTTAGAGTCTTATTCTCTCTACGTTGTTGGATTCAGGAAGCGTGGCTCTACGCTACGGGAGAGGGCCCCTCCCCCTTCCGATGCGCTCACCTGCCGAGGATATGAGGGGTCGGATAGAGGCAGACACCTCATCCTCTACGCTGGAAGAAGAGTTACCTCCAGACTTACTGGAAAACACAAGAGGATACAGGAAGACACGTTAATGTGGAAAATCTCACATTAACGCGAAGGCGTTTCATCATTCAATGCAGACAAAAACAGACTAGTTTTGGTCCGTTTTGCACAAGCTGAATCAAAACACTGTACAAAGAGGAGAGTGTTCCTGTGAGCATGTGCCCCGTGTGACACGACATGCTGACGGAGCACATAATCCCCGCACGGCGTGATCTGACTGCTCGCCGTTACAAGGATGTCGATGGAAGATGTTTTGAGGGAGCTTCTCCGGTGTCGCTTCAGACATTATGCAGTGCATCTAACCACGAGCCAAAGGAAGTCCCACCAGACGAGGTCCTCCACATTCTTCTTCATCTGTATCATCTTCTGACAGCCCAACCACCTGAAGAAAGCCAATCTGTGTGGTCCTGACTGACCTGACTGCAGTTCATCCCCAACTCGAGTCTAACGATCACCTTTGCTGACTGGTTGGAGAAGTTCTCTCTTCACCTCTTCACCTGTGTGGTCTGCACACTCATGACATTCACTCTGAGATGCTCTGCACCAACGTGTCGTGTTCAGTTCCTGTAACTTCGGGTGGATGGATGATCTAAGCAGACAGAAGAGCTCACTAACAGCGATTTTAACAGATCTCGCTTCAGCGTTTCATTCGGGGGCGGAACAAGAGTGCCGCATTCGCGTCATTGTTGACTGTATCGTCCGCCAGGCATCACGAATGTTATAACAAGTCGACCGATGTCATCATTCCCCGGTCGTGAAAGCAAAGTTTTCAGTTACAATCACAGAAATACGCACGATGACCTTCAGTTTGTCTGACACCCCAGACCACAGTCTGATCGGTAAAATCTAAACATTTGCTCTCGTTACCCAAGTGACCTGTGATATGTGCATGTTATATCCTTCACAATGTGTTCAGCTTGGTCATCAGAGGCCATTTGTAAGGCTGAGATCCATCACAAGTTAGCGGTCTGTGGGACCCCAAGACCCCCACTAACTCCAGCGTCCTCTTGCCTCTTTTTAGAAATAAAATAATTGCATTTTTTTGTACAGACCCAGAGCCTGACAATGAGGACGCATCTTTTGAGCTGGACAGTGTCACGGCGGACCAAAGGGACACCAAAAACAGATGTTGGCTATGAGTTGACAGAGCCAAAATTGGTCCTGTGCTTATCTATCAAGGTTTTGACAGTTTCAACTTTTCGGTTACCAAATGATTAACAATTTCAACCATCAAAGCCAGGCGCTATGATGATGCGATTCTCTTTACCCAGAAATGACCAGACTCTATTTACAATGCCAATAAATGTAATTAAATCTTCTCTCAACTGTTAAATTCAATTAAGAATGTTTTTTTTTAAACAAGAAAAAGAGTTAGTTATTGGTGTAATAGTATGGAAGCAGCCCGACAGTTTTTGTTGGTTTTTATTTAAAACAACTGTTTCTGTAAATGGGGTTTGGTGGGAGCGATAGCGACGATTTTTGAATAAAAACAGAGTCAGACATAATAACATTATAATAACAATATGAGGCTATCGTTGACAAAAAAAACTGTCCACAATAACTCTGTAGCCCATTTCTACCAATAGTTACTGCTTAAATTAGAAGTTAAATTAATTGCTGCTACCACACAATAGCTCAACTATAAAAACATAGCGCTAATAATTCAAAATATTTTTTAAATATTGCGCATGTGTGGTGAAGGCGGGCATCCAAACTTTTTTGTATGCAGTATGCGTTAGTATGCATGTTTGTGTCTCACTACACTACATTTATTGTATACAAATATACGATAAATAACAGCGAGCGATACTCTTTGACTGCTTACTACAGCCGTAGGTAACAACGATAACGATGTAGAAAAACTACAGAACGGTAGTCTGACACTAACATTGCATCTGCTAAGCGAAAGCTGGAAACTGAGCCAGCTCTTGTGGGCTAACACAAGGTGAACCCCGTTTGCATGCTGTCGAGATGTCAAGAGTCTGACTACGCAATTTTTGAGCAACTATGTTTAAATCATACAATAAATGTTAACATTTAGTCGTCTTTGATGGTGAGATGGGGGGGACGGTTGAGTAGAGACTGTATTCCCGCTGCAATAGAGTGGACTAAACCACCGCACACAGGGCTACTGTTTGTCAGACACGGTGAAGGCAGAGTCCTGTTAATAGGTTGGAATGTCTCTCCATGTCTGCAAGGCGAGGAAGAGGAGCGGCGAAGCGCAGTCTACCGAGGTCAGTTTCAAACTTACCACTGAGACATGTGAGCTGACAGAAACTTCGAGATACATCACACAGAGGAAATGAGGAGGCCGATTGGAGCAATAATCCCACCTATCCAAACTGGTCCAATAGTACGAGCACGAGCAGAAGTCAGAGTCGTGAGTGTACACCAGCAACGGCACAGAGACTGCAATCGTTTCACTTCCTGTCTGAAGGAGCGCTGCATCTCCGGATCGTTTGGCGACACTCTCGACTATTTAATCAACGTCTGCAAAGAAATACTGAATCAGGCCACGATCAAGTGAAGTTGCTTGAGCCCCATCACAGATTCTCCAAAGGTTTCTGATTCGCTTAAAAAAAATATGAATTCAAAAATCATAAATGTGTTACTGTACTTCAAACTGGGGGCGGGGGGGTCTAAAACTTGTGTGAAATGGGGTCAATATTTATGGAACTATAGGCTTAAATTGACCATGTTTCCATGACCAATTATTCATACAGAAATATGAACTTACTGCTCCCAGTACACCTCATAGAATTCAGAAAAAACCACGGACATCAGAAAAAATATAAGAAATCAAATTCAAAATTTAAATTTTCAAATTCAAAAGACGTCATCATTCATTTTCTTATGCCTTCCTTCCGTATCACATGGCTTTTCACTGAAGTCATTTCATGAAAACTTTGCTTTATTTCAAGAAAATGTTGTTTTTCATTATGACAACACCATCAAGCGAAATGACAATATTTTAAAAATGTGATGAAAATATATTTCAAACCTGGTCTAAAAATTTTTCCAACCATAAATATACTTTCCATGTACTGGAAATCTTGGCGCGATAGCGAACACATCCACCTGAGAAGAAGCGCGAGCTTGTAATGTTAGCTGGCTCAGTTAGGCAGCATCTTTTCCATGAGCACAGTAAGAAAAAAACAGCTCCCCCATAAAACCGCTTACAAGACGCTGCAGATTTCTTGAGTGATTATTTCTGGATGGCTGTCGAGTTTTTCAAACGCATTTGTCGCCGATTTCCAAAATGCCCAAACGGCACTACAGAGAAGAAGGGAGATGCGCATTTCTGATATTAATGTGAACCGTCCCTTTGTGGCGGTGGAGATTGTTCCAGCATGAAGATGAACAAACAGGATGTGAAAAGAATAGGAAATCATATTTTTGACCAGCTGCAGGGAAGCTGTTTAGTCAAAATGTGTCTTTTCCCATAGCAAAGAAAAAAACTGTCCCTTTGTGGCTTGGACACATAAAAATAAGCATTCCTATTTTATGAGCTGCTCCCTAGAAATGCGACGCTGTTACATCCTGAGAGTAGACTGTTTGGTGTCTGCATTAACTGATGTATGCTTCTTTTTTCTTTTTTTTTTCTCTCCTGTTCTTACCCTTGGACTCGTCCTCTCTTCTGCTCCTGCTGCAGCCGGATGTTCTCGAGCTTCAGAGGGCTGGGGATGAAGCCGATCTCACAGCCCTCTTTCACTAACCGACCGATCCACCAGTCATTGTTGAACTTCTGAAAACAGGAGGAAGAAATTCACCAAGAAG
The DNA here is from genome assembly GCA_001698575.1 of Mola mola. Taxonomy (NCBI): domain Eukaryota; kingdom Metazoa; phylum Chordata; class Actinopteri; order Tetraodontiformes; family Molidae; genus Mola; species Mola mola. The sequence continues at coordinate 1,969,410 of KV751358.1, forward strand.
AGGAGAAGAATGAAATCACCGAGCTCGTGGTTTACTGCAGAGAGTGCTTAATGACCACGGGCACGTGTACCTCCTTTATGTGGAGGAAGTCCTTGGCGTCAAAGGAGATGGCTGTGGCTGGAACCGGAACGTCCTCGTCCAGAGCGCCACAGTAGCTGACGTTGGTCCTAACAGCAAACGCCACAGGTTTCGTCTGAAACACAGGCCACACATGCAGCTGTTTCAGACGGGTCAGGCCTCTCCAGCACGGCCAGTAACGCTACTCTGTAGATGTGTCCGGCTACTCCTGTCACAGACCTTGGCTCTCTCCAGTTGGACGGCGGCCTGCTGCTCCCTCTCCTGGCGGCTCTGGCCCGGTCCTTGGCTCTGGCTTGGGCTCTGGCTCTGGACCTGGGCCTGCACGTCCCGCTCCTCCTCCAGAGAGACATCTGAGTCTGATGGTCTGCTAGTGTATGAGTCAGCTGAGCCCTGAAAAGACAGAGCACACAGCAGGTCAACGGAGCACGCAAACGCCCCCTGCTAGCATGCAGACATCTGCTCCATCCTCAGCATGGCTAATGCAGATGAATAGACCTGGTTCCCTGCTGGAAAACCCATCAAGGGAGCAGTAAGGCTTAATGAGAAACAGTACCGGAATCACCACCTCACACTGCACCAGCTGGATGTGCATGTCAAAATAATACGCTGGAGCCAAAGCACCTCGATATGCCTCCGCTGGTGGGCTGCAATATTGTTCATAAACTCCTCCTCCTCCATTATTTTAATTTTGGGAGGGGGATTTATGTAAATTGCACAATTTATACACAACAGACCTAGACAACAACCCAAATATCTGGACAAAAGCACATTATGGGCGCAATGAACAATCATTATCATATTCGCTTCTGTAATATCGGGTCGCTTGTAATCCGTGTAAAATCTTCCAAACATATCTTAAGTGACCCATGTTCTTCCTGAAACTCATTGATAGGTTTCATGGTGCCAGCCTTTCCAGAGATTATTTATCGCCTTAATTCCAAATATGCATCTTTCTTTAAAAACAGGGTCAACACATGAAGGTATGAAGTTATTATTCCGGGATGTGCATTCCTTTTAGTAACTGCTGTCCGACCCAGCCAGGAGATCGGAACTGCTTAAGACTGTTTAAGAACAGGACATTCAATTTAACCAAATCCTCCAGTTGGTCGGTCATATGGTTATTTAAAACCATTGTGGGACAAATAAAACAGAAATATTTCGCTATTATTTAGATCCCCACAACTTACTAGTGGTAGAGCAGCAGATTTACCCATTTTAATCTTAGAGCCGGAGACTAAAGAGACACTTAACATATTTCCAATCAACATGGTGGCATCTAAGAAGACTATAAAATCACATTTTTTAATTCCTACAAATATTTTAAATAGGCAAAACTAAAAAACTCAAAGTACACTTCAAATAAACTTTTCCCACTGATTGTTTCTGTCATTTTAGGTGGTTCTTATCACAGTCAAGTACGTCCCAGTGTTCATTTTTCTGATTAGGTCGCTTTTAATTACCCTTGCCCCCATCCGTCTGTGTCTGTCTGGACCTGTAACTCAAAATCTGCACCACTTTTTGACTTGAAAAAGTTTAAACAATGTGATTCAACAATAAACACATCTCATATTCTCCACGCACCTCTTACACATAAAGAGATATATATTAGAAAAATGTTAATGCCACAATAATAATTTACGTAATTTAATTAACGGCCCTGATAATCGCCGCCCATTTTCAGCAATTTGTAGAATGTGATTATTAGCATTTCTAAACACAGATTTATGATGAAATAATAAATAATAACTGATAGTGGAAATAATGCTGCTGGCATGTATTTTCAAGGTGACATCGAAAAGATCGATTCTTAAAGGCATTTCTGTGCGAATTTCAGTTCAAATTTAAATGTAAAGTATTTTTGATTAACTTTATGAAACTTCAGGGGGCAATTTAATTTATTGACTTATTTCTTTAAACAATGGAGCTAATTTTATATGACACACTGCCGGGAGCTTCCAGCTTTTGTTCTTTTTTGGATAACGTCGAGAGTTCTATTTTAACGTACCTGATATACGTTTGAAGGCATTTAGACTACCACTTTGATTTTTTTTTTTTTATTTTGACACCAATATTTAAACGTTTACTGCAAATATATAACAGTTTCGCATATAGGCTGTCGCTTCTTTTTGATTACCAATAATCTGTATCTGTATCAGTGGTGAAAAATCCTTATTGGACCCTAATGTGAGCACCCTAAAGTGCTTTGGTTCTACTGGTATTTCCAGGCCTTTGTACTGTTGACTCAATAACAATAGTTGAACTCTGGACGTTTTTCATTAACAACGACCAAACCATAGATGACAGAAACAGCTGTAGAAGTCACAATGTTGGAAGTCACTGCTGCTGGGACGTGATGTATTCAGAGAGTGAACTCCATATGACAAAGCTCCACCATCATTTTCCTCCAAACGGAGCGACCGAGCTGTACATTTACAAAAAAAAATGCGCAAAATGTCCGTCTGAGCAATCAACAAAATCAATCGGGCTACGTCTTCCTGGTGTTTTTACAACTAACAGCCAATCGCAGTGCTTTTAATCTCAATTTATGACTTCAGAGGAGGAGAGAGAATCGTGATTTTCACCGACTCTACGTCATCACCACGATCATCACGGGAAAAGCTATATCTCAATAAGCCTTCTAGGCGGGCTTTATGTGTGATGTCATAGGGATATCATCAAGGTTGAACAAAAAGCCTGCAGATGTGGGGTTTGACGAGACCTGGTCATACCAGGCAGGGAAAATGATACTGACTTGAATTGTTGGAACTGTAGGACCAAGTGTTTACAGTAAACACACACTCATGCAACATGCAGTGCAGACCTCTGGCCCAGTCCCTCTGTTGTTCATGAATATGAGCTTTCACTGCATCCAGTCAAGAAGCCTCAGCAAACCCACTGATCAAAATCCACTTCACGGCATCTCGACGCATGTCCCCCTGAGCCTCGCCGAGCCTGGACGTGCTCGAGCGAGAGGCACTTTTCTCTGCGAAAGTGATCGGCGAGTGATGGCAGAACGTGATGTCAGCGTGGCCGCGTGACGGCCTCTGAGGAGAACTGGATCACGACTCGGCTGGCGTGTGACGAGGACGAACACTGACTCATTTCCTGACGTCCATCTTTGCAGGTTTAATGCATAACCATGCAACACACACACACACACACACGAGGCAAATGTAGACAGAGCTGTGCGATGTGACACCTCAGGACCATCTGCCTAATACATACACACACACACACAAACCCCCTTCTAGCCACCATTACACTACAATGTACTGCTGGCTAACCCATCAAAGGCCTCTGTTGTGTGTGTGTGTGTGTGTGTGTGTGTGTGTGTGTGTGTGTGTCTGTGTGTGTGAGCGCTGAAGCACATTCACAATCCAAACACTCACCGCCTCTGAGTCTTCAAATCCATGCAGATACAAATTGTCATACATGGAGGTTTGATATTCCAGCGAGCGCCTCTAGAAGAACGAGGGGAATTAAAGTGGCGGCAGAAGAGGGAGGGGGCAACAGAGAGAGAGAGAGAGAGAGAGAGAGAGAGAGATGGATGGATGGGGGGATGACGACAATCCCTTCCCTCCACGGCAGAGAGGAATGATTTTGCTGGTCGTCCTGGCGATCCACGGCGCTGCCTCACATTATAGGATGGAGAGGCTTCCAGCTCAGTGCTGGCATTTCATGTCCCACTCACTCACACACACACACACAAACACACACACACACACACCCACACACACACACACACTCACACACATGCGCGCGTATGCATGTAGGTGAAGAGCAGCGGCGACGGCAGAGCAGTGGATCCTTCCTCAATATCCCAGCCTGATGACACAGCCAATGTGCCAGGAGCTGATTGGCTGGCTGGCCGTCCACTCAGCTTGGATCAGTGCTCTCCTTGTTTTGTTTTTTTTCATTTTTTTTTTTTTTCCTAGAGCAGGGAGGTAACGGGGATCGGGGGAGGGGGATTAAAAGAGTGGAAGCAGCATCCTCCATTTGCCTCTTACCTCTCGTTCTGCTTATTCCACCCAGTCAGCCTACTTCTCATGATACAAGAGCTCAAAACAGCTTTTTCTTCCCAGACAATATTAAACATTTAGCACTTCTAAGGTCACGTGATTTAGTCCTCCAGGTTTTAAATGATCCCCTTCCAATGTGCTTCGAAATCATTTCCAGGACCAACACGCTGAATCCTTCAAACCTCTTTACATGACTGACAATCATAAACCTAATATTATATAATATTATATCATACTATTTTTTTCATCATGTTAAATTTTCTAATCTAGGACAGGAAAAGATTTCTAAGATTTTATTTGAGCCTTTAATCCTTAAATAAAGTTCAAAAGTGTTTCAATTCCCCAAAAGAGGCAGCAATACACCAGTCATGGTTCGCGACCAATCTAATGAAGGTCTCAGTGAAACGTAGTAGTCATATAACTAAAATGAGTCTCACATTTCTGAAGGAAACGATCATCCATCTTGTGTCCACCAGAGGTTAATTGTTATCCTGATCTGTCCCGGCAAAAACATCTCAAACAGCCATTTTATTGTGCGACTGAAGTGTAATACAGTCATTTGGTCATTGCCTCTGCGATTTATCCACACCCACAAGGTTATGTTAAAAAAAAATTAATTAAAAAAAAAAAACACAGATGACACCTTTAACTTGCAGCTGAAGAGCTACATCATCACAACTTGAACCCGCTTCTTTTCTGAGAAAACTGTGGTCTTCCTCGCAACAATCTCCTCTTATTTGACGTGAACAGCGCACGCTGCAGTTCCAAAAAAGAGCCACTAGATGGCAGGTAATCTAACAAATGGAGTAGCCATCTGTGCTTAAAATTTTTAAAAAAAAATTGAATTGAGTCTGTGACCTATCATGACACATGATACTTTTAGAAGAAGCTGCCTCACCACTGTTGGTCTGATTCATTCTTCACCTCCCCTCTCGCTGTTGCTTTGCTAACATCTACTGGCAGCCCATTACTGCCCTCTGCAGGCAGCAGACAACGTTTCACCTGAACTTTGCTGCACCGTAACAAGCACCACAGGCTCCCTTCAAATGTGCAAGCTGTGACATTTAACCACAAGTGAAACTAAAAATAAATAAATAAATAAATTCTGTTCGCTGCGCAATCTCAGGCTGCAAATTTATCAACTTTTAGCTCTGAAGTCTGCATCTGACCTTGTATCATGGGGACCCCTAGTGGTAAAGGGTTGAATTACAAGACAGGTGAGCTGGTTAGCATAAAAGTGCTTATAAGCAGCTCACAGTGTTTGCCCTGTTTTTCTTCATGATTTATGTAATTCTATTGTATTTTGCTGTTTGAGTAGAAATCCATGTCATACAATAATCAATATATAATCATCTTGATGGTGAAGGTATGGATGCATCCAATCCATACAGTTTACAGTCAGCGAGAGTCACTGCCATGATAATTACTTTTGTTGGATGATATATTGTCTCAAAAATAGTTGTGATGACCAGTAAGATGCAATATTTAGAGCAATCATATTAAATAAGAGAATGGTAAGAAAAAAATAACAATAAAGTAAGAAAGAAAGCATGTTTCTTAGTAATATTCAGACACCAAGGTAATAACATATGCCAGGGTTGAATCCGGCGTGCTATAGTGGCATCATGTTGGCTAAATGAAATCCTCACTCCGTGGGGCTGACAGGTGAGGACAGCACGGAGGAGGTGGGGTCGGATCTGCCTTACCTGTCTGAGGATGAAGCTGGTGGAGGTGGTGCTGCCGTCAGACCTCTTGAGCCGGCTCCTCCTGGAGTAAGTCCCCCGATTCACCTGGACGAAGAAAACACGCAAAACACTCGTCCTCCGTTACGTGTTTACCTTCATGCCAGAATAGATCTGCTCCCGTCTCTTTTTTCCAAATATACTCACAGGGCTCATCTCATGGGAATTAAATTAATTATCTGCCCGTGATCTGGCCCACTTTCTGGTCTCCAGAGGGAACGACAATGTGACCGATAGAAGTCAGAACACACTTCCCTAAATGTTTGAAAGTGGGTCATTAATGTGGGCCAGCCTCCCCGCTCTGTCCCTTGGTGCCAGCCGACAGCCAGAAAAGATTACGTTAAATATCTTGTCATTAATAATAGTAGAGCTGCAATCGATTGAAAGGAAATATTGTGATAATCGAATAATCATGTCAGTCTTGGGTATTTTAATTTATTGGTTGGAGGAAAGAAGCGATTTGAAGATGGGCATTTTTCACAGTTTTTTTTTTTTGGGCAATTTATAGAGTAAATGGCAATCGATTAATTATAAAACGAGGCCGTCACCTCTGCCACCAACTCAGTTAAAGTGCAAAATGTCTCCAGATCTCTTTACACTTAATATTATTATTATATTTGTCATTAGAATATTACTATTATAAGTGACGCAATGATCAAGTCCTGAAAAATTAAACTGAGCTGCTCTGGCATTATTGTTTTATTTATCTTTTTATAGCTGATGTTGACTCTAACAGTGAACAGGGTATTAAAAATTAATCCTGAGACATCTTCGATTAATTGATTGGATGAATTGATGGCTGATGTTACAATCGACTCAGTTAATCAGTACCTTCTCTGGGGATGAACAAATAACTTCACTACAATAACGAGCAAAAACACGTGGACTTCCTGTCATTCTAAATTGATCAAAGTGATTCTGCGAATGAAACTTCATAAAGAAGTTCTACATGCGGAGGAAAGAGCACGTGACCTGCTGCCCGTGAGCCCCAGTCCGGGAAGGTGACGCACCTGGAAGATTGGCGCCTGGATGCCCTCGCCGATCTTGTTCCGGATGTAGATGTGTCGGGACATCTCGGCCAGCACATCGGTCCAGAGGGCCGGCTGCTCCGGTCCAGCCCAGCGGAGGGGT
>KV751358.1:1976393-2005920 GCA_001698575.1 Mola mola
CACGCACGCCGCACGCCGCGCACGCTGCGCCGGAGTGATGGATTATTTTCTAATATCGCAAAGTCTGTCGCGATACAGTCTCGATTCGACGTCATACCACGTTATGTGCCTTATCGGCACGGCTGCTTTTCACCTTAAAAGATGTTGATTTAGATTGACCATTGTTCTTGCTGAAATATTTCACACATATTTATAATTTTTTTTACCATTTTTTTTAATTCATTATTTTTGTCATCAAGTATTAACACATTTGTGACCCCAAATTTGACAGAAATAAGCCTTTTGGCTGCACACGAGACAAATTTTTGGTTCAAGTGCTCGGAAAAGGGAGCAAAGGCAAAAGCATTAATATTTTTGTTGTGTGTATAAATATATTAACTACGGAATATAAATAAAAAGTGAATTTAGTGTGCATACAAGTACAAACTGGGTGTGAGAGAGTGCAGGTGCAGAGCGGAGACAAACAGCTGTCGCCGTCAGCTGTGTGGACTTGAGAGGAGCCCCGCAGTGTCTCCAGTAGGGGGCAGCAGTGTGCCGCGTTGGAGTCAGTTCAGCGCTGCTCAAGTGTGTTCAGCTGTGTGTAGTGCTTTAGATGGGCTGTGTGGGATCCCGGTGGGGTGTGGTTGTGGCCCCTTCGTAGCCTGCTGTTTCATTTTTGAACGACTGCTGTTTATTCAACATCAATAAAGACGATCTATTTCCATGTTGTTAAAATGGTGTGGTCCGGCCTTATTGGCAGCGCTCATTACACAGGGATACATAACAGCGGTGTCGAGCCCTGAGAGATTCTGTCGATTTATTTAAAGATCCTGCTGTTAAGAGTATACCCGTTATTAAAAACTCTCTTGAGCTGCATGAATGGCAGACATCAATATGAACACAAAAATCAGGGACAAGTAGTAAAACTGCAAACCACCTACAGCCCCTGTTCATATGGGTCAGCGTGATTCTGGCATTGAAATCAGGTCCTCCTGAAAAATGCCTCATGTCATCCTTTGCTTTCTATGGGGAGGGAGAGAGTGAGAGGGAGAGAGCTGTATAACCAAACACAAGTAAAGAAGAACAGACAGTCCATCTCCTCATCCTGTCTGCTCAGTGTCTGAAGACAGTCAATTCATTACTTCACTCCTCACCATATCTGGAATACATTTCCACTCAAAGGTCAGTAGCACTGGATATAAATAAATGCGGTGTGTCTATCTGTATTACTGGTTTTTTTTTTTTGACAGTAGATATCGTAAATATGTTTTTTCTGCTGTGTAGGGTTTCCCATGCGGGGACGGAGAGTGGACTAGTAGTTGGACCCAGGAGGAACATGGCTCCAGTTAAAGTCGTCATTCTAGGAGGTCAGAACACTGGAAAAACAGGTAGATCACAAACTGCCGGCCGCGGCAGACTGAATTACAGTGTGTCAGTGTTGTGATTATGTAACAGGTCCTCTCACATGGTCATCACGTGGGCAGAAAGGGAGCACAATCACAGATTTTGGATTAAATGCTTCTGCCTAAATATGGAGAGTTGCGCATGTCCAGCGCTGTTGCTCCTCCGGAGCACCGAGGTGTTTTCAGCCACGGTGACCTGACCTTCGCTGCTCAGCTCTGCTGCTCTCACGCTGCATAATGTATTGGAGAACAGTCTGGAGTGACAGTCAGTTTCAGTCAAACTGAAAGAATGATTGAACTGACCTCTAACAGAATGACTCAAAGTAAGCATGAATGGAAACTCATTGTCAGATTCATGAAACATTCTGACTGGCTAAATTTGTTGTTAACACCTCATTTATGTTAGTGACACAGCATACTGTCACACCTCCATTTCTTCATATAAGGACATCCATTTAGTGTATCATGAGGAGAGCGGTGAAGTGAAGAGAAGATACTACTACTAAAATACGAGCGCTTCTCCAGAAACAAAAAACAAAAATGCATATCACGGGAGACTCTTTTAATACTTGCGATGAATCAACAATTCATTAAAAGTTCTGTCTTTCTGGAAAAAAAAAAAAAATCACAATATTCAATTTTTTTAAAAAAATGCTCTAGTAATTATAGGCCAATAAACAATTTAATGAAAGCCACAATGGTACAAAAGTTCCTACAAGGTTGTGTTTACCACTCTGTCGCATCATCTCTTCTTTTAACAACTAAAAACAACTGCTGTAATTCTTCCCATTCTTGCTTGAAGTACGATTTCAGCTTCTCTCCTCCAGCAAGTTTCCCTTGTTGTGCTTCGTGTTTCATAAAATGTGCTGAACAGTTTTATTGGGTGACAAGTCAGACCGCAGGCACGCCAGTTCAGCATTTGGACTTCATTAAGGAGTCGTGCTGTTGTATGGAACAAGTAAAACGTGCAGAATGTGGTGACAATGTCCGGCTGAAATAACAATTTCCCTGAAAAAGTAGGGTCTTCTTCACAGTAGATGTTTCTCCAAAGCCATATATTGTTCAGCTGTCATGTTTGATGCATTGTTCTCGTACTAATTTCAATTTAAGTCGAGGCCAGAAAATAAAAAATAAAAAAAGACGTCAAAATCAAGCATCAAAATAACCAAAATGAAGACATTAAAAAGGCATTATCCCATAAATGCCTAAACGTCCTGTGACCTGGCTCCTCCAGTGTCAGATATGATGGTCATGTGATCATAGCCAACAGGGACAGTCAGTCAGTCTGTTCACCGGCCTGTTCTGTGTCTCCAGCTCTATGTGTGCGCTTCGTCACCAAGCGCTTCATTGGTGAATATGACCGCAAGAAGGGTAAGACTTATCTATCAAAGTACCACATGGAACACAATGATATCTGCATCATGCGGTGACTGGACCCTAACTTTGTCTCTGGGGGGGTTCAGAGGTGACCTACAGATGCAGTCGGCTGGTGGACCAGGAAGCCGTTGAGCTGGAGATTTTGGATATGACTCATAAGGTACATTTTGGTTTACTTATTTTTATTTTCAGCTACCAGAGGGGTGTACTACAAAACAACAGAGCCAGGCTTTCTTTGTAAGAGCTGGCTCAACAAAGCCTGAACCTCCAGTTAGAGATTCCGAGAGTCATGAATGTGGTTAATGACTTTTTTTTTTTGTCGACTCAGGCTTTCCGCTTCAGGCTCTGTTCGCGTTTTGTCCATCATTTGACCCTTGTTCTGCACAAAATAAACTGATCACAGGCCACCTTCGTCCTTCATCCTGAACATGTCGTTATGATGTGGAGTTATTATGAAAAAATAAAAACATTGAGGTAAAAAGCAGCGCTGTGGCTGAATAATCACTTGAGGTAAACTGGCTCCTCAATCAAATGATCATGCTGTCTATCATTTAGACAGGTTTGTTGTGAGTTGCGTAGCGGTTGTTTGACATTAGTGAGTGTTTCCACATGGCGGTCTTAATGCTACATGATGTTCTCTCCTCCAGAGCTCTGCGGCATCTCTGGAGTCTTCCATCCGCTGGGCTGACGGCTTCCTGCTGGTCTACTCCATCACACAGCGCCTCAGCTTCCTGGAGGTCCCTCAACTCAAGAAGCTCATCGACCAAACCAAACAGAGTCTGGGTGAGGAACAATCTGAACACCACTGAGGAGATGTTTGAAGGAACTTAACATTATTGGAGAGATGAATGAAGGAACCTCATAGGGATCTTGTGGTGCTGAACACAGTGCTGTTGCACTTGGGGCTTCTCAGGTGGAGTCAGGTCTTTCAAAGGTTAGAATTTTTAGCATTTGAGAAAAGCCACTAGCTATAGAAGCAACTGTGTGTCACTGAAAATCATAATGCACAGTGAATGGTGGGTTCTTTGTATCTGTCCAGGATACACACGGTAATCCTTGAAATTCTTTGTGCTACTACAACAGATCTGATGAGATCTGATGGCATTTGATGAGAATCCTGACTTCGAGAAGCACCTTGTGCTTTATATTTAACGTGCTTTACATGTGACCTGTCTGATGGTGTCACAACTCCGTGTGTATGTGTGTGTGTGTGCATGCATGTATATACAGACGACTTGGAGACATGAAACAGGGCTGAACTGATGAAGCATCGGTTTGGTCTCAGCTGGAACAGTGTCCTCAATGTTTGCTCTCTATTCTCTGTCCGACATCTATTGTCTCACACACATATACACACACACAGATGGAGTCGACAAACATTCCATACTAGGCCATTCGTGGCCTGTAGGTAACATGTGAGCAGCGTAAACTCATCATCCTGCTGGTTTATTATCACCATATTTCATGTATGTGTGTGTCAGTTGTTCCAACAGTACTTGTTGCCAATAAGGCCGACTTGGAAATTGGCAGGGAGGTGACAACAGAGGAGGGACAGAAGCTGGCCAAGGATTTAAGGTGTGTGTCTTTTATATTCCTAATTCAAAATGATACTTAATCATCACTGTTTCCCTTCTGGTTATTGCAGATTGCTGTCGCTCCAACATTAACACTGACAGACCTTCTTTACTGTTGTTTTTTTAAGTTATGAAACAGGCTTTACTTTTAAGCAGCGACAACGAAATGGCTTTTTTTTTTATCATTTCAAAATAAAATTCACAAACACAATTTTTTTGCCATCTTGTTCGCTGCACCCACGTGATTCTCAAAAATGGATATTTAGCAAAATGTTCTCCTGTTCATTTTGCCCCCTCCTCCATGTAAACAACATTTTAGGTCACTCCCGTGGGATGATCTTAATTAGCGGATGCAAAAATCAACAACAGTAACGAATTGTATCTTCTGTCGCATTCAATTGAACCATCTTCTGCTTTCAGTTTCATTTCCACAGCCCCTCAGGCAGGGTTTCTGAAAGGTTTAATCAAAGGTTAAGAAATGTGTGCTTGACCCCCTGCTCGTCATCCTCATGACCGCACACCGACATCTGTCAGCACCAGTCATATAATAATGCGCAGCACCACATTTCTGGGGGTGCACATCGGTGAGGCGCCTCTACTCCCCTCCACAAACTGAAGAGAGTGAGAGCCGCATCCACCAACTTATTATGTGCAACCTCTATCGAGGCACTATAGAGAGCATCCTGACAAGCTGCATCACTTTGGTATGGGGACTGTACTACCCAGAACCACAAAACCACAAAATGAAAAAGGCAGTAAAGAATACTGGTGTGTCAGTCCCTTCCCTCCTGGACGCTCACATTACCCACCTGATCCGCAAAGCAACCAGCACTGTGCGCGACCTCCTACAGCCTCTTCATCCACCAGCTGTCAGGAAGTCACCAATCTTCCCCTCTCTTCCACCCCACACCTGCTATTCTAAAATCTGCTGCTGTAAATACTAAAAAATGTGGCCTTATTTGGATGCTGTCGCAGGTAAACAAAACAAAAACAAAACATTACCGATCACAATGTGAACTGAGCCTTCTATAGCTCATAGGCCCAGCACACCATACACATTGTACATACTGTCTGATGGTGTGTAATAGTATATAGTGTATGTACTTTTAATTCTTCAGTGCCTTGGTATTTTTTTCTTTGTACGTTATATTTTACACAGTGGATTTGATAGCTGTTGATGGGGTTTTTGTCGCTTCCTCTGCATGTCTGGTACATATGGCAGAATTGACAATAAAGTTGACTTTGAAGATGTGTCAAATAACTTTAAATAAAAGTATTGTCAGCTACTTTTTTACCTTTCAAGTCACTTCCTTTAGAGAGGGAAACAGTTCACTGCATTTGTTTAGAATGCTCAATTCTGGTATTTGACACTGAATATGTGGACTGTACCGCCACCTACTGGCGTGGTATGCTTCATAGCTATCAAAGGAAGGATTTATTACTTTTTTTTTTTAACATATGTGCGTTTGTGTGGCCGGATAAGTAAAATCCAAATGCCAGGTGTAAGTAAATTGTGTGTGTGTGTGTGTGCGCGCAGGTGCAGTTTCAGAGAGCTGTCGGTGGCAGAAACCAGTGTGTCTGTGGAGGCAGCAGTGTTACAACTCATCAGGTCTGGATCAGCTGTTGTAGATGACACACTGTGCTATATGTTGGAGTGTATGCACATAGAGGGACGGTGATCCCCCACAGTGTTTTTCATTGCTGGGAAAATCAGAGTAAACTGTGACTGGTTTTATGCCTTGTAAGGTTAGTGTGATTGACATCTGATGCCTTGTGTAGTTTCTGTGTGTGTATTTCTTTAAAAATAGTTTTATGTGAACGGTTGATAGAGTGTACTGTGTTATCTCCAGCTTTGAAAAGGCCGACAGCTGTTGCACAGGTGACACTGCTCCCTTCTTGTTTTGGTTTTTTTTGTCTGGCAGGTTGGTTCTGGATCAGCAGCACCCTCTACCTGACCGTCGCTCCTACATGCTGACGGTTCGCCACGCTCTGACCAGGAAACTGATCCGGTCCAAGACCATGCAGTGGTGACCGCAGCGAGAGTTCTCCTTTTTCTACGTATTAAAGAACGTTCATTATCTCCTTCCCCTTTCTTGCTGATAATCATTAACATTTGTGTGTTTCTACTGTTTAATAATTGGAAAACAGTTGATAATCTTTTGTGCACAATTGACTGGTGTAATTTTTTGTAAAATTTGCACAAAATTCAAAAGGGATTGATAAAATATGGTGAAAAATCTACAGCTACTTGAAGCTCTGCATGAGTTAGGCATGCATTTAGCAATTACAAAATGACTTTGAGATCAATAAACTGTCCGTCTGTCCGTCTTTCCTCCCAAAGATGTTAAGTCTTAGACTTTGCCTTGTTGATTTATACACACGTAACATTTGTCTGTACTAATGTATTACAGTGTATGTAAAAACAGTCATGGATTATGATAAATAGATGTACATCATAATGTTTTGGAAGGACAATAGGCTCAAAAACAAATGTATTTTCATGTATTTCCATAACACTCTTATGCTTTTATCGATCCAATTTGAAGTCATTTAATGCCAAGACTACAGAGTCAGAACAGGCTCCTTAAGGGGATGCATTGCAAAACATAAAATAATTAGCCAGAGCAGAAGCAACCTTCGGTACAGAAGAGAGACAGTAAATATGAAGATGAGAAAACTGGGAAACGTGTAACAGTCTGTAAAACATGTCTGTCAGATAACATGTTTTATGTCAGGATGAATCCACCAATAAATAAATAATATAATAAATAAAATATACCATAAACTGTGAGCTGTGTGGTAAAGGCAAGACAAGGCAAAACAAAGTCAATGTTAGAGGTGATCCCAGTAGAAATCCAGCTCCTTAAAGCACATCTATAAAAACGCTGGTGTTGCAACATCGGAAGAAGTCTAAATAGTCTTTGTTTTTCCCTTCTTTGGAATTATTTACCATTTATGATTTAAAGGACACCGTCATAATGTCCACAATGTTTTTGTAAATAATGTAAATTCTGTTGATGTTATTGGTTGTCGGGTCAGTGGACTCAATGTTAAAAAGAAATTTACTATCAGAAGTCTCCCCCCCCCCACTTTTGAAATAAAAACACTTATTACCGCACGTTCACTGTTCTACCTGTTGTTCACCCCAGAATTTGAAAAATGTGTGTACATATATGTATTTTGCATCCCTATCATGACATAGTGAGGTAAACATGGTTGTGGGTAAAATAATTTATCCTAATGAAATGTTCCACAAAACATCTGTTAATATCAAACATAATAGAATTCATTAAGGAGTTTTTATTTTGTGTGAATAATGCATCATATTTAAAATTTTATTTGCTATATGTCCTATCCTCCAGTAGAGGGCGCTAGACTTCTTTCATCTGCTGCATGCACAGCCCCATCTTGGTTTGTTGTGGCCAATTTTCCCTTTAGACCGTAGCAACAGGTTCGTGTTTATTAATTGTGACTGGGTGTCTACATCCTTCTCGCCAAGCTGTCATGTCAAGAGCAGCCAACCATGAACAAGTCCATGTCATCCATCAGTGACACAAGATTGTGTAGTTGATGGAACAGATGAGGATGGCTTTCATTAGTGTCCTCTCTCCCTGAAATGCTGAAACTCCTGATCAGCAACAGAAATATAAAGAAGGAGAGTCGGGGAAAACAGGAGCAAAACGCCAGGCTTCTCTTCTCTGCTTGCAGGAAGCAGACAACATTTATACAAGCATTATGGTGAAACTGTGTGTGAGCTGCTTGCTCTCCATTCCCACCTGATGACCTTTTGATTATACATCAACTTCTCCACTGCTTTGTCATTCAAACACAAATTTCAGGGTTTATCGTGTCACATCAATTGTGACTATTCTTAGAAGTTTTATTTTAAGCATTTCACTGTGTTTGGGTCTTTCAATGCAATTACTCATATAAATGTAATAGAAAAAAGTTATCTGATGTACTTTGTGTTAAAAGTGTTACAGTGCAAATTTACTGGCTAATCATACCACATCTCTGCATTGTTGGAATAGAAACCCTGGAATAGCTCCCATACACACTCATTTGAACCAGAACCGCGTTTCAAAAAACATACCTGTTGTTACCACTACTTACCACAGGTAGCGCTAGATCCACAAAAAAAATCTTAAGCTTGAGGAAGTTAACTTCAGATTTTACAACAGCAAATAGTTTTTTTGTCCTCCATAACAAAACATGATGCTTAAGGTTTGGATAGGTTCAGGCTAAAAAGGGACAAATGGTTAAATTTATGTTAAGATGAGGGTTGTGTCAAATGTAAAGAATGTAAATATTCTTACACCTCTTTTTCTTACATATCAGAAAAATCCTGAACATCTTCTGACTTCAGGTGTCTCTCTTTTACTAAACTCAGATGACCGTATTAACTCGATGTAACACACATTTCTTCAAAATGGGTTTGTTTTTCCTCAATTGTCCCTGGTTCAGCCACATATCCAGTAACGAACCTGGGCAGCATTGTCCCACCCAATCAATCTAAACATACGTTCTGGCCGAAAAATAATTCATTTAAGAAAGTAAATCGTCTTAACTTTATTTAATGGTGACTAGTATTAACTTATTTTGTCTAATTAAAACAGAACCTATGAAGAATTTTCTAAGAAGGCTCCGGAACATAAGCGGTTGCTACGATTTCCACAGGCAGCATATGTGTGTAGCCTTTACAAAGACAAACAATTTCTAAACAAATACTTTAATACATTTCTATTAAAGAATTTTCCTTTTTTTTAAAAAAGTTTCAACATTTTTCAATATGAGTGGGGATTGCCACATGGCCCACGATACGACGTTATCACTATACTTAAGTCAAGCTATTGCAATACATTAAGTATTGTAATGCTATGCAGTAAACTGTGATATATTTTGCAGTTTTTCACCTGTTTCAATTCCAAAGCATGTTCCCAAAGTAATATTTCGTCTGGTTTTATCTGGTAAAAATAACATTTTCATTTTATTATTCGCGAACATTTATTGCAGCAAAAAGGCGCAAATACAAGTTGACAAACTAAACTGTTTAAATGAACTGAAGGCAAACTCGCCTGGACTGAAATGTGAATCGATATTAATTGTTCCAGTACCCAGAGCGCAACATTTATTTGTATATTTAGAATCTATGTCATAAAATAGCCACATTTAAAGCGCTGAAACCAATAAAAAGTTTTTACGTTGAGTAACTGTGTGTATTGTGGCTCATTTTTTCCAAACGGAAGCTAAATTTCAATTTCATTGTATGTGGTAAACCAAATATAAATTAAGCAGTGTGCTGTGGTTTTTATTATTTCAAACAATATTTAGTTATATCTATAGTAATTTATATACTGTATATACTTTACACACTTCTGGTTAGATGCAAATCTGTAATTCGTTGCCCTAGAACTTGCACCATGTGTAATCAAAATAAAGTTGTAATTAATCTAATCTGATATAATCTAACCTAATCCAATATACTGCATGTTTAAACTGGAATTTTTCATGGAAGCAGATTCTCTTGCGGGTTTCGTTATGGTGAATTATTGAAATGTTACATTAGAATCCCACATTTGGGTGCTCTTGATCTGAAACGCTCTATAAAAATATCACTTTTAGTGTCTCTTTTCTTGCTATTTCCAGAGGTCCTCTAATTGAGAATGGAAAAATGATGTCAAGTATTTAACAGTCTGAGTGAAAACAGCATTGTTTGTATGGGTTTTAAAATAGATCTTTTCATGCCAGCCTTATTTTAAGTGAGGTCACAAATTGGATGGTTGTGTTTGAGGGGGTGTTGTCGACTAGTTTAATGTCAACAGACTGCAGTCACCAACGTTTGAATTGATGTTCAGCAACACGAGTAATGCGGTGCCACACTGGATGAGCACAGGAAGTGAAAGACACATCGAGCGAGGGCTGAGTAATAATCTGCCAGAATTCACTCAAACAGACACATACTGTGTTCTCCACCTCCACGGATCGCACGGCGATGAACGTCTGCAGCGGAGCCATGACGACATCACAGCGGTCACCTAGGACACAAAAGGTCGAGACTTCGCCCGGCTCAGAATAGAGGATGAGTCATACCTGCATCATTACATCCTCAGCCAATAAGAGAGCTTCCTGCCACAACCCGCATCAACCGGTGACCAACCAGCCAGAGACATTTTGTATTAAACCAGAAACCTCAAGATTTTTCTTTTTTCCCCCCCTATTTTCAGTTTGCATCAATCGGATGTATCAGTCTGACCATGACCAAGGTATCATATACAAAGTTTGTTTGCAGCAAAACAAAATATGAGTGATATTTATGCTACTTCTACTATGACCAGTATTACAACTCCTGCTACAGCTAACAGGCATGCTGGGCCAGTAGGGGGCGATACATTCCACATCACCCATGTGTCAAAAGCTTAACTCTACCATGCAAAGAGGAAACTGTATACCAACCAGATCCAGGAATTCTTTCACCATCTCGGCACCTGAGATCATTTAAGGCGGACTGAGGAAAAATGGAAAAACTGCTTTGGGGTCTGACAAGTCAAAATATTGGGGGAAAAAAGACAAGAGAGATCACCCGGCTTGTTTTTCAGTGCACAGTTCAAGAGCCGGCACTCGATGTGTTGTAATGTTTCTTACCTGGACCGATTACTGGGGAATTAATCCATCAATGTATCTAAAGAAAGCAGAGCTGCAACTAATGATTATTTCAAACTTTGATTAAAAAGTCACGATTAATCAATTAACAAGTTACTCTATAAATTGGCAAAATAAGTGAAAAAACGCTTTTTACAGATCCCAAAGTGACGTCTTCAAATTGTTTCTTTGCGCCAAAGAATAGTTACAAACTGTAAGACTCTTCCTTTAGTGCTAGAGATGAAAATGAAAAGTAGCAAATCCTGACATTTAAGAAGCTGGAACCAACAAATTTGAATAATTTTGCTCGAAAACAACTGAAACGCTTATCTGAATATCAAAATCGCTGTTGATCAATTCTCTATCGATTGATGTATCGATTAATCGCGCCATCTCCGAACGAAGCATCAAGTCGTTGCACTAACGCAATCCAGCCTTATCTAATCAAGGCTGACTCAAGACAGGCTTGCATAGCCTCACTAAGTGCACAAGAAGCCTGGATGAATGGCTGAACGAAAAGGTGATCAAGTGAGGAGAAATTAAGGGTGCTGTTTCATTCGATGGACTGAACAAATGCTAGTGATAGAGCTGTATGGAGAATTTAAAGATGTTATAACTAGAATGGCTGTGTGAAGTTACACATATGGCATTTTGCGCTCTTTTATCTTCCATAAGGCACGTTGAATGTACTGCACAATAACTTCCTTAGCTGAGTCAGATTAGATCTGATGCTAAAAGACAGACAAACGAAGGGGCGTCTCATTAAAAACCTGCTCCACAGTGCCTCCAGCGGTCAAAACCTCGGCAGCGGGTCTTTAAGTTTGAACTGGGACAATCTGGTTTCAGAGCAATCAGAGGGTCGCCGCAGATATACAACACCAGCGTGTGAGAAAACAGGCTGGGAAGTTGGGTAACAGGAGATACATAACAGAGGTGACTATTGTTTGCACAGAAACATAAAACATACAAACAAATGCTTGTGTGGTAATATGACAAAGGAATTCCAGTACATCAGCTGCACTGACCTCCTTATAAACAATGGGGATGAATCCAGGAAAATATCAAGTAGCCCGACACTTTGAACAGCGTTCTCCTGGATGTGTCAGCTGGATCAAGTCATTATGTGATCATAAGCTGGAGCCTATCCCAGCATCATCAGGCAAAGTCGGGGTCACCAACTCATCGCAGGGCAGATGATTCAGTCGATCAGTGTTGCAAAATCTATGAAACTGTGAGATTCGGATAATGGTTAATTATTAACTTCATTATTTCAGTCAAAATGATCTCATTAGAGCTAGTAAGCTAAGGATTTGGAGCTCTTAGTGACATTAAACAGACAATGAAACTAGTCCAAGAGTTTTTATTTAACAAAGAATAAACATAAAATGTCTAACACTACAACAGTGCATTTGAAAAAATAAAATTAAAAAAGATAATCATGATTTGTTTGAAGTGTAAACATTCTGCTTTAATTTGAGCCGTATCATCTGGCTGAGCCAAGTGGACCCGCACGTTCCACTACACTTTTCCACTACACTCCATTTTCTATATTAAGCATCAGCATTAGCTCTGCCAGCAAAATTGGACTGTCACCTCGGACTGACTGCAAATGAATCAGGTTCTTGCTTGACTGACACAATCATTAAGATGACTCTGCTTTTAACGTCTATTTCATTTTAAATGGAGCCATTTTTTGATGGTTTGAAGATGATGACCATTTGCTTTTCTCCAACCGCTCCAACTAGAGATTCAGACTCTGAACACATTTGAGTCAGCTGAGGGAGGCAGAAAATCGGCTGTGTAGGGGAGTCTCTTTTTTTGGGAGCGCCCCCTGCTGGAATTTAGAAAGAACGCAGGTTTCAGGCTTCAGTGTTGAGGGCTGGAAGCTTTGTCCATGTTCTATATAGTCATTTATCTCTAGTGTTTAGGAGTGGATCATGGCATCACACAGCTTCAGTGTGACACGTGTATGCTACAACTAGCAGCTAGATAGCATTTTTGATTGTAATAAAGTCCGCTGTGGAAGGCTGTTTGAAAAATGTCCGTTTTTATAGTGGACTGAAGCATTGCTTGTGTATGAAGGACATTTCATATTTTGTGGATATTAGCAGATGCCATTACCATGGTAACATTTTAATATAGCACAAGACGAGGTGAGGGGTTCTTCAAAGTGTTTGCAAGTCATCATTGGGGTACAAGTGCATCATGACACGATATGAAATTGATTCTTTGGACAATGATCTGATATTTTCCAATGTCACAAAGTCTAAAATTTGATTTTGATTTCAGGGGCCTGCAATGGATATCTAATGGTATCATGTCACTAAATAAATACATTCAGTCACATTTCAACTTATAAAAGTAGTTTTTACATGAGCTTTTGCTGAAATGTTTCAGCCATTTAAATGACAAACTTTTTCCTGAAATGTGAAAGAACAGATCAAAAAAAAAAAAGAAGCAAAACTAAGTAAACAGTCACTCATGTTAAACTTGGCATTGTTTGCTGGGCTCATTTTTAGGAAGCAGATGGCGTGCACCTGGTCTCAAACAGGCGTGCAGAGTTTCAAAATAAAGGCATATCTTAAACGCAGCTACATAGGTCGATTATTTAACTTTCAATCTTTTTAATTAGATCATTGTTGGTCAATCGAAGCATCAATCTAGACTGACACCTCTAATATGAGCATAAATGTACAAATTTCATCCCAGTCCATCCAGTCCTTGATGTAAATTTCCCACATGCAGTGTGGTGGACATGGATTCATCCTGAATGTGTGCAGAAAACGCAGAAAAAAGTAAAAAAAAAAAAAAAAATGTCTCTTTCTTTACCTGAACTGGAGCCAGGGGATGTAAGAGGTCGGAGCGATATCTGCCTGTCTCTCATCTCAGAGCACGGAGACAATTGGAAGAGGAACCAAAGTGGCAATCAAAGAGAAAGAAACATAGATTTTTACTCCCATGTGCGTGTATGTTTGATTTGTTTGATTTGGAACAAACAGTAGGGCATTTTGTTTTGCTTTGTTGTGGGCGCGCCCGTTACGTGACGCGAGGGGCGGGGCCTCATTGCATATTCATTAGCTGGGGGCGGGGCCAGCGCACGCGAGCAGGGAGGCAGAGCAGGGCGCACACAGCTGGGTGATAGGAGCCTCAGCTGGGAGCTCACAGAGCCATGTGAGAGCAGACTGAACGCTGAAGTCCACAACCAAAGCGCACGACCGATGAGCTCCCCAGAAAGCTGCTGACAACCGTGAACCGGGCGGACACAAACGCAGCCATGATGGAGTCTATCTTAGACAGTTTAACGGCAGAGAAGCTCTACCCGTCCGCCACCAACCTGTTGGACCTGGAGGAGCTGAGTGACGGAGATTTCCTCACAAACGTGGTGAGTTCAGCTCGCTTTCTCTGTCTGGCTTTGCGGGGAAGTGTCTGCCGGAGCACCGCTTCTGCCGCTGTTCAACTCCCCCAAAAATCAAGCGCACATCTGCAGCCTGCTCCGCCCGGAGCCGGACCTGAGGAGGGCGGTGCAGCCAGCAGATCCTGACCGACATCCGGGGCTCGCGTCCAGCCTCTGTGCGCGCGCGCGTGTAAACCAATGCGTGGGAACACCGCCACAAGCAGTCACCGTGCGCGCGCACATGTGCGACCATCGGGCAGGTGTTACAATAGTCCACTGCAGCACACCTGCCCATTATTAACAAAGACTGAGTGCGCGCGCTCCTGTGTCTGCAGGAAATAAGTTGCTTATTCTAGGCTTTAGTCTTTCCTCTTCAGTACTTTAAAGTTCAATTGAATGAAAGGATTGATTTTAAATAACTGTCACTCAGATCATAATGTACCAAACTAACTTCTTTCATAAGACATTGATTAATGCAGTTGTTCCACTCTCTCAAATGGGTGATTTTATATGATATAAACTATTTTTTTTACGGGCAAAATATTTAGTAGCTCTGTTAATAACAGGATCGCAACTAAGGAATCTGTTGATCATTTAATGGATTCATGTATTGGGTGTTTGAATGCCATTGAATATCAGAAATATTGACAAACCTTTTAAATTTCTCCCTAAAACCTTGTTGTTGAATATGACATCTGAATAACACAACCTCGTCTTCAGTCAATTTACATCTCCTCCAATGAGCGAAGTGCGCCAGAAAGAAAGTGGTTTTGGCCACGGCGGTAGGGCCAGGAAGCCATTGCCGACATTTTAAAAAAGAGTGTCTGAATGGGCGGGGCTTACAGAGCAGAAAGAGGGAGGGGAGGGGAGGGGGAGCAGAGTTGCTTCCATAGAGTCTCATGCTTGATTCCCGGAAGTTCCGAACTCCAGCTTTTAGCCAGTAGATATTTTTATTTTCTAATGGGCATTGTTTTGCAGTTTGTTAAGTTTAGAGTTTCTTCCTCTGCCATTTTTTGTCTTAGTCACATGATTTAGTGTTGCAGTTTGGTTAAGTTCTAGGCAACAGTAATGACTTGGAGGTTAGCTTAACAAAGGCCATCATCACCTTTGGGTAGGGAAGTAACGATTCAAAAAACCCGCAATTTGGAATTCAATTCATGATTCCTTACTCATGATTCAGGATTGAAATCGATTTTTTTGTCTTACTGTAATTTCTGTTTTCTTTACTCCATTTAAATGGTGATATAGAGAGGTTAGAAACTTTCCAAAGGGCAAAGCAATCCACCTCTCCTGTCTTCAATTCTTAAAAGAGAAAAATTAAGTCATCTTCTGTCTTAAAGACATCTTCACGCAGAAAATGAGACATTCACTCCGTCCCACTGAGACGGGTTCAAACAAGGCCAAAGCACCCCACGCATTTCTTTGTAAACCTGAAGTATGTTTTTATGTCAAATAAAACAAATTCCAAATCATTAAATAAACAAATGGATGAATAATACCGATTAAACAAACCAAGGCTGCACTC
Organism: Mola mola; assembly: GCA_001698575.1. NCBI lineage: Eukaryota > Metazoa > Chordata > Actinopteri > Tetraodontiformes > Molidae > Mola > Mola mola. The sequence goes on from KV751358.1 coordinate 1,992,285, forward strand.
TGCAGTAGGTTGTCATATCTGGTATATCTGTCTGAAAGTGTTTTCAGGAGCTCTCTTCATGTTACTCAGTCTTGTTTGTTGGTACAATGTTAGGCTCATATGCTCTAAGGGGAAAAATGAGAGACACAGTAGAATTTTTTCTCCCAACACAGTATGGTTGTGGACGTTTTGAGAGGCTTAAGGAGCCTCACTGTGTTCTCCATGTCACTGAAGTCTGAATCACTCACACTTTGCTCAGGAGAGTCGCTGTCACGGCCGCTTTCCATTCCAAATATATCCAGTTAGTTAGCAATTATTTTAATGGCTGCCAATTATTAACCAGATTTGAATCATGCGTGCCGCCCTTACTGCAGATGAAATGATTAAATGTTTCTGTAAAACAAGCACAATGCTTTTTCCTGTGCACATCAGGCGCGTTGCAGCTCACAATGAATCCAACTAAAATCTGCAAACTCTCCGGTCTTCATCGTCTGTCCACATCCGAAACCGGCAGGTAATCAGGGGGCAACAGCAGAATGTATCATTCCCGGTTGCGTCTTTGACGGAGGCCTGCTCAACTATCATAGACAAACAAGTTGTTGTTCAGGATGATATAAACAGCATCCCTGACTGTGACGAGAGTAGCGCTACACGCTGCCAGTACAACATGCTAAAACCGTGCCCCCTGCACAAACCAGATACCCCGCCCCCTCGGTCTTTCCAAGTGCTGTTATTGTTGGCGCAGCAGTCAGAATTCTATGGAAACACATGTTGACGGGGGAACGATTTCCACACAACACCTGAGTTTTCACCATCCCTTTCATTCTCATTCTTCTCCTTTTCCTTTTGCATTTTTGAGACAGTTATTCCTTTCGTTGGTGACAACATGGTGATGGACCGGGACAGCAGATGCCTCTTCCTGTTTTTTTTTGTTTGTCAATGGCACCTTTTCGGTTGCAGGCTGAAACAGACGGAACAACTGAGTTCAATGATAAACACTCCAGTATCAGTGACTGTTAGCAGTGAGCCCTCTTTCTTTATGTCAGTTCCATCTCTAGTTGTCTCCTTTTCCACTCAGTCATTCCCTTTTTTCTTCTTCTTTTTTTTTTTTTTTTTTTTTTTCTTTTAAGCAGACCTCTATTCTCAGCAGTGAGTCAGCCGTGCAGTCTGCTCGTGGTTTGCACCCACCCCCCTGTCCTGTGCTAAATAAAGTAGTCCAGTCTGCTGCGAAGCCACTAGGCTGGGCTGTACCACTGCAGACATGGGAGAGGACATGGATAATTATCTGTCCTGCAGGATGGCATGCTCAGATATCCTCCAGTGCAGTGAAAGATCACTCTGCATGTGGCCTGACAGTGAGTCACAAACTTTAGAAAAGCCAAAGTCGTAAAAGGGTAATCGGTAAAATCGTCTTCATGTGTTCGTCTCCGTGTGAAGGTTTCATCAAAGGATGGCATGTTCAAGGGAGCAGAGCAGAAGAGTTTGTCTGGCTTCAAATGGCTCATCATCTACTTTTTCCACTGCAGATGATGTATTAGAATGAAATCGCTGTCTTTCTGTATGTTTAGCAACATAATAATCTAAAAGCGAATGCAGCTGTATGTCTGACCTCGCAACAAAAATGAGCAGGTAAATTGCACCGCTTTGATGGAAAAAAAAAAAAAAAGGAACCAGTAGAAAGCAACAACGAGGCCGCTGGGTAGGTTACAGTATAGGCCCAGTCTCTCTTGAATGGAGACAATTGGTATGTACCAACATCTGCGGAGGACTGACATTGGGATCCCGCAAGTCCCGTGGGACCAATCAGAATCTTATGGAAGTGAGTAGTGTTAGCTTTGCAGCTACCACTATGCATACTTTTAAAGTCTTAAATATCCATTCTATGAAAAAAAAACAACTTCTTTCTCTGGTTATCAATAAAATCATATATAAACAAAACAAGCAAATGAAGAACAATATAAGTGATCCACATCCTGCATCCTGCATCCTTTTACTGAAAAACAGTGATTTGTTGCATCTGTCCTCAATGTTTACTAAACATACATATTCCTCTGTGATTTTATTTGTTTCCCCTCATTAGTTTCCCTTTACGTTATTTGAACGGTTATTAAAATGAACCAAATCCATGAATTTTAGTGAATTTTAGACTTCCCGCGAAGGTGTCGTCAGTGCGACTGAAAGCAAACGAGCCAACGAAGGATTTCATGATGTGAGATTTTCAAAATCTGCTCGGGAAAGGACCCGCCCTCCATATGTGCATGTAAAAAAATCATGTGGTAACCATGGTAACATGTACACACATCCCTGTTGTAACCACCCCTGATTTATTTTTGATTAGGCTGCTAATTGCCAGTCACTATTCAGAACATTCACGGTCCCGACACGAACAGTAAACGTTGCAGGACATTCTGTCATTTTATCCTTTTCCAGTCATATCAGAGAATTACCTGTCAGTCTGACGCCATGTTCTGTCCGCTCAGCTTATTGGTAAGAAGTCAGAGCGAACAGGGATCTCGGCTTTAATTTAAAGTACACGGAACAGAATGTAATCAAGCATCTGGATTAAAGTGAACCTTCATTTGTTAATCTTTTCTTAATGCACAGTATTACAAGTGTGAAATTTGCTTTTATTTGAACTCTCATAATGAGCTCAATGACAACATTTTATACGTATATACTGGTTTGGGATTTTAGATGGCCTCCATTATTATTTTCCACTTTGGATCGACACCCAGATCATCGATAAGTCTTTGTCAAACTTTCAGTCCTATGGTAGGTGTAAAGACCTGGGAGTTTAATTTATCTTAGTAGTATGACACTATCCATTTTCGAGCCCTCTGCATCAAATTGATAATTGGGTGACCCGCTTCAGCTCCGACCCCCAGGAGACCCCGAAGGCTTTACAAACAGATCTAAATAGAACAGAGAGTTTTGTTGTCATTGTACTCACAGCACAATGAAATTCTATGGGCTCTCCCTTAAACATGTGCACAAACAATAACCCAGACGTCCATAATGACAGCATTCATTCGCGTAAAAAGAAATGATCTGTCGGTGTGTATGTCTTTAAAAAGCCATTTAAAAATGAATATACATCAGGAATGTTGACAGTAATAAAAAGATATATTGCACTGTGAAATGAGTTAATTGCACACAGCGATGGAGAGAGAGAGTGGAGAGGGGATGATGGGTCAGTGTGGAAGTTGTGGGGCGGGTTAGTGCAAGTTGGAGTTTAATGTGGTCATGGCTCTGGGGAAAAAACTGTCTTTGTAAGAAGGGAAAAAGAGGTAATTACTGGCTTCACCCAAGGTCAAAGAGCTTTCCTCCAGCGCCAAACTAAAGAAACCACAGAGCTTAAAGTCCCACTCTCTTGAAAGATAATGAGCAGGTAAAGTTGCCCTGGTCCTAATAAGAGCAGAGGTTGACCTGCTTTCGTCGCACTCCGGGTCCAGAAACATCCCAGCCCCGTTCACAGAGAGATGTTCTCATTTAACACCAAGAGATGGTTTCTGTGTTTTATGTGAGGCTGCCAAGTAGGAATGGGATGGAAGCTTTGGGGCTGATCAGGGCTGATCACAGAAGCTCTGAAGAGAATGGACAGCTGCAACTAACCATTAATAACTACTGCCCTTATCATGGGGTGGCCAAGGGAGTGACTTGTCCTCTGATTGCAGGATCAGCAATTCAAGCCCCAACCTTCAAAGTGACCTTGGGCGAGACCCTGAACCCCAAATTGCTTCTGATGCAGCGCCGTCAGTGCGTGTTTTACTTACCCCTTTACAAACCGGTCTACTTGTTCACATTAGTCTAACACTGAAGTGAATGTTTAGTATTATCCTTGCTGACTCTCAACCTGTTTAATTCTCTCTCTGATGGTTCAGGTGAATTTCTAGATTTACTAGCCAAAGCCGTTGCTCTTCTTGTCCTGGTCAAGTGTTAAGACAGTTCTCGGGGAGCATAGGCCACCGTAGTCTCCTCCAGAGTTTACGCTAGACCTTGATGGCCGACATGGCCATTAATTTTTCCGAATTACGGTCATACCAAATGACAGTCGGATATATTTTATATTATATAGATCCATTCACAGTGATTTAGTGAGTTAATGGCTGTTGGTATTAAACTTACAGACAAAGTGTGGTCCCTAAGTGCTGAAGACTTTTCATGTATAGAGCGTTTGATAAAGCCGTTTGTCCCTCCTTCCCTCTCACAAATTTCACAGAACATTTTGTCACTATCCCACCTTTTTATGTTGTAAACAAACCAAGAATTTTCTTGCCATCCTGGTTTGAAACAGGGCAGAAACTTGACGTTTTTCTGTGTTCTGCGCTGGTCTCGGCTGAAGTCTTAACTGCTGTACTTCTGTCCAAAAGTTTACAGCTAGACAGAGTTATATTTTGATAGCTTGGCAGTGTATCTCATGGGAATCGAAACGTTTGATTAATCAATAATTATTGGGTATTTTGGCCGTTGATATTTCTTCTGCTGGCCAAATCCACATGATAACAGCTAAAAGCTGCCCTATACCAGCTCATTTAAAACTGTAAAACTCTTCAGTGCAAATTTCCAAGTGAAAACAATGCTATTTACCTGTCTTCTAGTGTCGTGGCTGACTGACACGCAAACACCAAATGTATATTGGTCTATTATTCAAACAGCCGTTAGGGAAAACTTTGTTCTACAGATTCAACAATCGATTAATTGATGAGTCGTCTGAAAGAAAATTACTTGACAACTATTTTTTAATGATTGAAAAACCGTGTCAGTCTTCTTTGGAGCAAAATCATTAAACGTTTGTTGGTCACCGTCACACCAGACTAACCAAACTCTCTGTGCTCTCGAGCTTCTCAAAGATTTCCTCTGGTTTCATTTCTCGTTAAAACATATCTGACTGAGCATCTTTTTTGGACTGTTGGACAAAAAAACAAACATTTAATTTGATTTATCACATTAAATGTGATAAATCAATTTAATCATGCAGAACGCGGGGCATGTGTGTGTGTGCGTGTGCGTGTGTGAGAATAAGTGTCGGCGCAGTCAGTCTGTTTGCTTCTCTCTCTTCTGTTCTACGTTTGTTCAGGAAACATCTAGAAGATATGTGGACCACAGCTATTCAAACACACATTTATATTCTTTTCTCTCTGTCTTGGAGTCTATTCCGCTTCTACTTTCTTCTACTCACCGTTCGGACCCTGCACTCCAGGTTCATAAAGACCCTCCCACCTAATTTGCATGCTCGGCCCCGATTGGCTGCCGAGCCTCCAGATGGAATGCGCGCAGGCATGCAGCGGTGTGTGTGTGTGTGTGTGTGTGTGTAAGACAGAGAGAAAGTTAGAGGGTATGACCGTATGTGAAGGAAAAATACTACTGAGGACCATAGCTTCACACACACACACACACACACACAGAGTGAAAGGTTTTTCAAGTGGAGCCAAACAGAGCCAAACCGCTGCGGCCACACGCCACCACATGAAGCCAAATACAGTAGAGAACACTGCATTTTGTTATCTAGGCGTGCAGGGCTGCAGTATAATGACACAATGTTTTCATGAAAAACAACATATATGAGGATTTTTTTGGGTTTTTTTATTTGTTTTTTTTTTTTTTTACAGTCTTTGGAATGTAGTTTCCCAAAATTTCTCAGTAACTTGTTTTTTTTTTTTTTTTTTATGTGTTTCTTTGAATCGCCTCCACATGAGTCATAAAAAAAACAGCTGATTTGAAGCTTCGGATTGCTTTGTTGACCCCAGCACATGTTGCAAACAGGGTACAGCTGAATATTTCCAGGCAGGACTTCTAGAATTGAACTGCTCCAATCCTGATTCCTGTCAAGCGTGGAGCTGTGTTGTCAGCCAAAGTCGCATGTGTAGGCCTGAGAAAATGGAGCTGTTGTTAAAAAACGGCAGATCACTCATGCAGACATGGTGTAAGAAATGTACACTTAATGCTAGGACATACTTCATATCTGCTTGGAAACATGATCTGTGGTTTCATCACGATTTGAATAATAAGTCCACCGGGATTCAGGCTGCACACAGTGTTCAGAAGGGGCAGTTTATCCCCGTCGCCGCGCTAGCACTGGAACAGTGAATCGTCTGTGAGCGTGTCATTGATTTGCTGCATGGTTAAAGCATCTTCTTTCACCAGCTCCCCCCGCTGGTCTAAAACGAAGGCCTGATGATGGGTCGTCAAGCGGTTTGGATCTAATTCTGGCCTCAGCGTGGGACATTTGGTCTCTCTCTGCCTATTTCACCTGAACCAGCGAGGCACCAAATGACAGGACAAGAGAGATATGTTGAGACTCGACACTGTTAATTACAGGCGTAACGCCGTCCCTCTGCTGATATAATTACTCCTGTCGTTCCCAGCTCCTTCCCTGTGTGGTTTGCACCCCCTCCACGACACACCAACACAGAGAGAAACTGTCAAATGCTTTTTTAACGCAGTTTTCTTCCCTGGTGTGAGTGGTTGTCCCAGGTGAATGGCTGCAGGTAATGAGAGGCCCAGACTGCAGCTGTTCTAACACTTGAGCTTTTCCTTCCTGTGCTCGCGACTGTATTGTTATTTCCATGTCTCGAGGCTGCGCTACACAGCTGTTTACAAGACAACAAGCAAACAAAAATCAACTGCGACCACTGATGGATGTCTGCTGTCACACTGAATTCATCCGTCCATCCATTATCACCTGCTATTGTGGGATCAGACCGTGGTGGCAGCAGGCTAAGTAAGCTGTTCCAGAGTTGTGTTGGAGCACAGAGCACAACATAGGGTAATTATTGACAATCAATAATAATTAAGAATGATCAGAAATAGTTATTAATTAAAGGGCACATTATCAGTCTCTCATTACCATCACCATCTGTCATTATAGAAGAGAGACAGGTAATATGTAGATGGGAAAAAATAAGGGAAATGTCTCACCGACTTGGGCCCGCCTCAAAAGAAGCTCACATCAGGTTAAGTACCGCGTCCCTAACGAGCTGCTCGACAGTACGGCCAAGGACGACAGTGTAAATAATCCACCTCATTCACGCTACCAGCAGCCATTGCTAAACTTCCCTCCCCGCTCTCACTTGAACAGGTACACTGTCACTTACTTTCTTAGAAGTATCTAAGAATATCTTAGAATAATCTGTTCTAAGATATATGAACAATAAATGATAATTCAGTATTATTTATTGGCTCCTTTGGACGCAGAGGAGCAGTAGCTCTGCTGCGAGCTCCCCACCTATCTGCAAGGCTGAGCCCCACCGCCCTCCTGAAGAAACACACTTAAATTAGATCAATCGGTGTCTAAAACAACTCCATTGACTAATCTGTTCTATGTGCAACACAGCAACTGCTAAAGCACAAAATGAAGCTGCATGGATATTATTATAATACCATTTTTAAGACATTTCCGTGTAGCGAGCAGCACTGTTCAACAGTTATACTATGGACATTTCCAACTGTCCAGATCTTACCAGTGAGGGGTCCAAATATCACAGGAACCTTCTAGACTAAAATCTACAAATATGTGTTGGAAAATAGGGCGTCGATTAGTTTTGGTTGTGCTGTAGCTCCGCACCTGACATGAGGCACAACTGTTCATTTATAGCAGCCTGACCCGTCAGATTACGTTCTATTGCCTCTCCATTCATAATTTATATTCTTTCACTTATCTGAACACATAACATAGCCTGAATATCAAGACACAGTAACACCTTTGGAATGCTTTGTAAATTCATGCTGTAATTACATCTGGTAGATGACAGGTTGGTTCCACAAGGAATTTAAACTCATAATTACACTACTACTATTATTGTATACATATACTATATACTGTGTTAAGGTGCATTGCTTGCGAGGCTTACCAAATTTTCTGACCTGCCATCTCTCCTCAGAATCTCCTAAAAAAAATCAATCGGTCGTTGATCATTTTCGATTTGTTTGTATCGCACCACAACAATAATCAGTTTACGCAGTAGCCACAATAAGTGGAAACTTGGTTCGAACAAAACACAAGAACTGAATGAAGTTTCCTCACTTACAACCGACGGGAACGCAGGAAAGGAAAACATGCAAACGCACCTAATTTGACTCATTCATAAAGCACATAAAAATGTGGATATCGATTGTTGTAGCGATGAGGGATAAAAAGAAAAAAAACGACGTCGCAGTGGACTTTGCCTATTTTTTAAAGTGGCATGTATGCTGTTGTTTTCTTTGCGTTTTGTTTATATGGTTAACTTAGATGTAAAAGAAACAAGAGCCTGTTCATTTCACCACCTAAGTGCACTTATTTGTCCAAATTAGAAGATGGCTTATTTCAAACATGTACTGCTTCACTAGAGAGAGAAAATAAAAATGTGGTAGCCTGTTAAGTTTCCCAAAATCCAGCTACTTGGTCTTATTTATTGTTATATGCATACGTAGTAATAACAAGTAACAAGTGCTTAAAACAAAGTGGCGATTTATCAAACATATTTTCTAGTAAGGGTCTTAATTATTTCTTCAAGAAAGCGATGTAACAATTGTGAGGGACACTTATTTGTATACATATTCTCTCCCTAGGATTTACAAATGAGGCATGTCTTGAACTGTGACGTCCTCATATTGCCTCTTTACAGTCACCAACGGTTGTAATCTCAAAGACTCTTCATTTACTGCCAGAACTGACAAAAGCAACGCAGCGAATCCTGCCACCTAAGAAGCTGGAACCAACAAATGTTCAATAATTTTGCTCGAAAAACACGACTGAGCGGATTCATCGGTTATCAAAAGAGTCGCCGATTAATTTTCTTTCGATCGATTAATCGTCGCAGCTCCGAATACTACGGCTATATATTGAAATATGCTAGCTTTTGTGCTGGACCCGCTGGAACTGAATGCATGCGGTAACCAAGTACTGCAAAATAAATTAGAATTCCCAGTGCCTCTTCCAGCCACATTACTCTACACGGAAACGTGACTCACTGTTTATTCCTGACCAGCCCAGTTTGAATGTGACCTATATTCCCCTGACAATGTGCAGGGTTATATAAAGGGAAACTGCTCCAGCGAATGCGTTTTTCTGAATGAGTACAAATCAACAGTGGAGTGCCGGCTCAACTCGGCCGTGACATTATGCTCAAGATGCAAATATTGACGGAGCTCCTCGAGTCCCTCTGAAGCCCCCTGATTGCTTTCTGCCTCCATCGGTGAAAAATAACATAAGAATCTTTTATTCCTTCTAGTGTGCTTATTCGTAAACAATATTTTGAAGACATTAACACATATTGTTGGCAAAATAATGAGCCTGTTTGTTTGAGCCTTTGTGTGACTGTGTGTGAATGGGTGAACGTAACAAACAGTCAAGCAGGCTTGAAAGGCCATTTACCCTCATCCAGTCATCACTTATTTGGTATCAGAATCCCATCAATGTCCCGATTCCCCAAGCTACTGAAGGGGTATTAATCAGCATTAATTGTTTTGTTTACTGTCATATAATACAAAAATACAACAACACATGAACACTATTATTATTACAGTAAGTATTTTGCTGGTAATGACCTAAACAGTGAATTGGTAATCAAAATAGTTACTGAATATTTCTCTGTCCACTGATTGTTTGAGCTCTAAATAAGACACATGTGGGATTGATCTATTTGTTCTCATTAGTCAAATGCTAAAGTGAATCATTTAGAGCTGCAACAATTAATTCGATCAAAGGAAGATTAATCCACAACTGTTTCAATAATTATTTTCAGCAAAATTGTTAAACATTTGTAATTTACCGCTTATTAAACCCTCCTTTTCTTTGTCGTTTCACACAGTCAATAAAGAGTCTTTGGATTTGAAGAGTTTGACTTCTGAAAAGATGTGATGAGCATTTTTCACCCGTCTATCATCTTATTTTAATCAAAAATTAGTTGCAGCTCTAGAATCACATTTAGTTTTACACACCCTGAGATTGAACCCAGCCTACGCATCTCACCTACACATTTTCACTTTCAAATCACCACATTGTTTTCAATGGCTCTTAAAAAAAAACAAAAAACAACATGAGCTACCTCAAAGACCTGAGGTTGGCGTCAATACAATTTCACATCTGGTCACCCTATAGCAATAATTTATTCCTGAACTTACTTAAGACTCCATCCAAACAGCCTCTGGAGCTCGAAAAGTGGGAAAACATGAGCCCTGAGCAGCTCCAGGACATTTCAAACTGTAGATTTTCTTCATTCCTCCACTGCTGATGTTATGGCATGGAGGTCAGCTCGGTGTTTTTTTGTTCTGAGTCACGCAGTCTTCGACCTGCCACTGCTTTGATTTAATCTGTTGCGACACTCCTGGCTGTTCTCGCTGAGGATCTGAGGAGGCCTAATTTCAAAGAAAATATATCCAAAGTTGTGTTTGATGCTAATTAAACCAAGGTACCTCGGTCACCGTGTCCGAGAAGTCGTGCGGTTGATTGGTTCAAAACAAATGCATCTGTGATTGTGTGGCTGTATTTCATGCGTGTTTTCCAAAGACCGCTGTGACTCATGTAGTGTGTATAAAGCAGTGAAATCAGAGCACCATGCTGTCCCAGGCTTCCAGAACATAATCTCTCAGAGCTGTGACTCATTCATTCAGGCTGAAGATTAATCTGTTTTTCTGTGACTGACTCTCGACTCCGTCTGGCTCGGTTGGATTCTGACTCTGAGAGATATTCTCTGCTTGATTTTTAAAAGCCTTTTACGTGTATTTCAGCAGGGGCTTGACAGAAAAAGAAATGAAACCGTGAATCTTGAAATATTGTCTCTCCCACCGCTTCTAACCGTGTGAAGATTCTCCTAAACTGAACATTTCAGGAGAGTGTCCGTGAAGGTTCATCCAGGGCATCTTAATCTTGGAGTGTTTAGTAGGAAGCAACTGGACTTCTTATTCTGTTTGAAGACGTTTCGCCTCTTTTGTTTGTAGAAGTCTTCAAACAAGATAAGAAGTCCAGTTGCTTTCTACTAAACACTCCCAAGATTTCAGGACTGTGTGCCTCAGATTTTATCGACAAAGAGAGTCATAAAATACTAATCATTTGACAAGTCCAACACTGCTGGATTCCAAAAAAGTCTAAATCTGAGTCATTCGCAGCTATCATAAACAGACAGTTACTGAGTTTATTGAAATCCTTTCTAGAAATCTTTTGTGCGCTGACACTCGGCCTGTTCTCGTTCGTGACTGTGAATCAGTTTGACTTGATTCGGAGCCACTAACCTTCCTGCATGTGCTTGGGAGCATTAATGAACTGAATAATTCTAATTCTGTCCCTGTGTTCCTCTTCACGCTCTCCAGCCTTTCTCAGGTGACCAGATGGACGAATTCAGCAGTGAATTATTCAGCAGTTTCTTTGATGACCATCTATTAGAGCGCCCCCTACTGGCAGACAGAGCTTCGCTTTTACACATGGACATAGAGAGCAGCCCAGGTCAGCTCCTCTCTTATTATCAACCATTTTCACGCTCAGTTGCTTTTTACTATTGAAAACACATTGAGAGAAGACACTGTAATCATATGAAAAATGTATACACGGATTGCCTCGTCTCCACATCACTCTGTGTATTTTATTTGTCAAACTCCTTCCTTTTTGTGTCATGTACATTGAAAAATGCATATAACATATTTTGTGACAGACATTAATTAGCTCACAGTCTAAACTCCCAGTCTCATTATTTAGATTGATTTCCATAACTCTGCACGGACGCCAACTGTATCAATCTATAACCTCTCAAGCACTGATATGAACCCTTGCTCAGTCTGTGTTTTCCAAAACTCCAGCCTTTAAACCAGGAAAGTCAGATTTCATAAAGAATGCATGTCTTATTATGAAACTGCAATAAATTCATCACATTTATCACAGCTGTCGTACAAAAGAAAATACATTTTTGCAACTCTCATGGTGTAGAACAGAACAGGAAAGTAACAATTCTGATATAAATCGACCCACCAACTGGTTATCGTCACTCTCAGCTCTTGCGACAGGTGGTAAATATACATGTATTTTTTTCATAATGGACTTCGAATCTTGCAGATATCCAAGCAGAGCACAGCTACTCTTTAAGTGAAGATTCCGCCCCCCAGAGCCCAGCCCTATCAATCAAAATGGACCAAGAGTCTGGTAGGTCATCCTGTTCACTAAAGGACTTCAATAACTGTGATATTAGCTTGTTCTGTGTTTAAGTTTACGTTTCCTGGAGACAGTCTAACTCAATCTCACTCACTCTGGCTTTTCGCTTGTCATTTGTTCAGTTTTCTGTTAGATAGAATATTTGTAATGCTGCCTGACAAATAGGATGATGTGTCTATATTTTGATGTTCCCAACCAGACACACACCTCAACTCAGTCTAAGTTGTCAGTCATGACATCTCGACTACATTTTACGACATCAAATGACTAATTAAAACTAAACTCATCAAAGATTAACGCTTGATCATACAGCACATCAGTGTGAATAGAACTACCTAAACTGACAGAAAGCATCTTTGGAAAAAATTCATTTGACATTTTTTGGAGTTTTTCAGTTTAGTCCGTATCCCATCTACTAATATTGAGGGGGAGGGGTTTATGAGCTGTAATAAAGCCAGCCATTGGGAAGCCATCCAGATATTTTGGCTTCACTTTTGAGGAACTGTCATTGGCCATTTTTATGTTGCCATTTTTTAAAAGTGTAATTTTCTGAAATAGTCAGAATTTGAAGGAGCCTCCACAAATACAGGGGGCATCGTATCATCAGAGTAAGTACTAGTGTGGTTATCATACTGTCTGCTCTGGTTATCTTGGCTGTGTAGTTATTTGTAGTTACTAGTTAGTAATTAGTAATTTGTGGGCCTTTTGCTCACTGTTTTGCCAGGATCGTGACCTTGGACTCTGGAAGGAGTTGCCAGGGGCAGCAGGGCTTAGCTCAGCAGGGCTAAGATGGAAACAAATCTGGGGATAAATTTAATAACAGGACATACAGTTAAAAGTTTATAACTTCAGTGACGAAGAGAAACATTTTTGCTATGTGACTGATCTGTTTTATCTGTTTTATGTGAGTATTAATTAACATTAAAATTCCGGATCAAAGATAATGCTCAGATTTCAGTTCCCAGAGCAATCGCTTCAGTTTTGTCTGAGTTTGATAGTAAAAAGTTGCCTCAAGTGAAGCAAACTGACTGGTTTCATCTGGCTTCTTTGAGAAGTACAATTGTGTATCATCTGTGTAGCAATGAATATTGCTAATATTATTACATAAAGGAAGCATGCATAGAATGAACAGTATTGGTCCAAGCACATAACCTTGTGGGACTCCTTGCTTAACTTTGTCATGTCTGGATCATTAAACACCACTTTTCCTTCACATTCTGTTGATCATATTAGCTTTTTTTTTTTTCAACATTTTGAGCTAAATAATGACCACAGATTACACATTCAAAACAGAATATTCACAGCCAGTTGGTATAGGGGTCTGCCACTCTGCAGATAGTCAAGTAAAACATGTCCCCTGTTTCAGCAGCCAATGGGCTTGTAGTGCAAGTCTGTTGCAAACTGTCAAACGGTTGGTAAGACATCATCATAGTGTAGATTTTTGTAAGCCCCCTTGAGCATTCTGTTAAAGTCCCCAGCCTTCAACCCCAAGACAGCTTCAGCCTTCATTATTTCATTGCGTTAATTTTGGAAATG
>KV751358.1:2005959-2016214 GCA_001698575.1 Mola mola
ATTTGGAAGGTTTTTAGACTGGTGCACTGCAAGTATTTGCATGTTTTAACTTGACTCTGAACATCAGTCACTCCTAAATGCCAGATGCAAAAGCCATTGGCTCATTTCGCTGTCAATTAAACTGATTGGCAGCCTTGGAAACTTGTACCCCGTGATGTTCTGAAGTGGTTTTGTCTGCCGGTGTGAACTGAGGTTTTTGTAAGTCCAATATAAAAACTTTACCTCCTATCATTACCTCCTTTCTCTTTTTGACTGTCTGTCTTCCTCCTGTCTTTTTTATGACGTCTGTGCCTGTCTTTCTCTCTCCGTCTGTCCGTTCTCCATTTGTCCTAGGGATCCTGTTGTCTGAGCTGCAGGATCCCAGTCTGAGTTGTTCCTCCATCTAAACCCTGCCAACCTCAGTTACACACACACACACACACACACACACACAGACACACACAAACACACATACACACACTTACTCACTATGAAAGCATATGGTTTTGAGTGTGTAACTTCATCTGAAGCCAGAGGAAACTCCTTTTCAGTCAGTTTATCTCTCTTGTCTGTCTGTGTCTCCTTCTCTGCTCCCCGTCTTCCATACAGCTAAGTCCACTTTATTTGTTTGCATATCAGGTTACCTGTAATGCCCAAAATACTTCATTGGACTAAAACAAAAGTCGAACTCACATGAAATCAGTTCAATGTTGGAAGCACATTATTCATTTGAATAATAGCTTAATTAATCAAAACCAACCATGTGTTTGCTATTGTTAGTATCTAGAATGGTGCCAAAAAAAAAAACTGAGTGTTCTAAAAAAGACCTCATAACCTATTAACATGATCCAAAAAAGACTAATCACTGAGACAGCTTTGACTTCATGGTACTTAGGATATATATTTCTCCTCCTCAGTGTCTCCACCTGCAGTTGCTTAATTGTCATGCCACATATGGAGCAAACACGCACACACATGCGCAGAAAGAGTGAGAAATCTAGGTATCGTATGTATTTTAATTTATTCCAGCCTGTTTGATATTGAACCCTATCTTAAATGCATTTTAGCAACATGAATGTTGTTCATAAACGTTCAAAAATGTTGTTCAACATGAATGTTGTCCATAAACCCTGACTACACACCTTCCTCCAACTTTACATATTAATTCAGTGCCTATTACATTTAAATATATTTGCACTATCATGTCATATAAGAGAGGAGATCACAAAAAAAAGTGTTAAATAGTAACAATAGTCTCCAAAAAATGTGTTATTTGATTCTGTGCGATTGAGTCGGGAGCATAGGGAGTGTGTGGATTCCCTCTGTCCCTCCACACTAATGATTCTTTGAAATAAACCTGAACATTTTGTTTAGCTGCCAGTGAGCTTAGTCATGACTGGCTCTTCTAAAGATATTCCACACTAGCTGTTCAATGAAATGTAATAAAAACAAAAAGTAAAATAGAAAGAATACACTCAGAGAGTGCAAACCTCTGCCAACGCAGGTTAATTCCATGCAACATTGTTCACCAGCAGTAAATGCCAGACCTTGAGAAGATACAACTGTTCCAACAACCATTAGTTCAGTGTTGATCAGAATTGGCCCTTTACAGAGTTATTATATTCTCACCTGTTAGTGTTACTGGACAAGAGTTTGCATTGAAATAGCCAAATACAATGACAAAAAAATAACAACAAAAAAAGCCCTGGTAATGTATACATTCCTGAAATTGTCCCACCCTAGTGTTGTTTGATGATGTAAAAATAATGCCTTCTTCTGAATAAATCACTCTTTTTTCCAGATTTCTCACAATGACTAAAGTCTGATTTAAAAAAGCAAAAATGGCGTTTATTTAGTTTTAGTTCAGTTTTAGGTCAAACATTTTTTGAAGTTCAACAGTGAACCTGTTAATAACGTATATTCTCTGTAGTTTTACTGTGCGTTGGTCTGCATGGTGGCATTTTCAAAAAGAGTGTACCAAACTTTGTCCGAAGCGCTTGATGCTCCGCCTGTCATCACTGCTGCTTTTCACTGTCGTCGGATGATGGACTGCTGTCTGTCTGGTTTCGCTGCATACTTCTGTTCAGACTGGACCTTTAGCTCAGACTCAGACTGCACAGTGTTGATAACACACACTTGCACACAGCTGTAAAACCAAGTGCCCAAACCAACCCGTTATCCACAATTATCTCTAAATCAAGCCCACACCAGTCAAGACGTGATAATTTAAATTCTCCAAATGAACCCAGGGGAAGGGATTAAACACCTAGGCTCTGAGAGTTGTGAAGTTGTAATTAGAAGAGTGTCTCTTAGTTATTTGTCAGTTGTGACGCGTTTCCTCAAGGATGACGTGCAGCCTATCTTGCGGCTATCAAATGCTCACACTTTATGGCACTTTTTACAAGCAACAAAGCCACTGATTACTGTCATCTAACATTCTTTTATCACAGCAAATTCTTCCCAGATATTTGACTTGTCCATCAGTAATCTATTACCCACAAGGTGTATTTTGCACTGGGTAACTTTGCTTCTATATCTTCTATTTTTATGTAGCAGAGTGCCTACAATGCAGTAGTTCATTTTTTGTACCAGAAATTTGTATTATTATCTTTTATTACCCATTTATTACACATCAATCCTGGTATCTGAGTTCCTGGAAATGAATCTGCAGTGGTGCATAATTCACAGGTCCCAACATCCAGCAAAAGAAGCACAATAGCTGCTTGTTTGTCTCGTCGCGTCGGGTTAATTAACCACAGATGGTTGTCAGAAGTTTCTGATGTTTCAAAGAGCCACTTAGTTATGAATGAAGGAGTTTGTAGGTGAGGTTCTCTTGTGCCAAGTTCACACTACAAGGCTTTCAAAGCATTCAGTCTCAGGTTAGTTCACACTACACGACTTGGTGCCTTGTGACTGGGAGTCAAAATTACCTTTGCTCACAGGACGTGACGTAACAAATGAGAGAAAAAGCCAAATGATTCCAAAGATAGATTTTAAAATGGACATCAGAGACATGCTACGGTTTGTTCTGAAAGGAAAAGGAATGATTGTTAAAGACTGGACTGGTGCATATGGGCAGCATGAATTTTCCATTCTACAAAGAGCCCTGGAAGATTCCCCTTCCAGGTTTCAGCATCTAATATGTTCTATGGCTTTCCCTCAACCGTGTCCTACGCTTTGATTGGCTGTAGCCCAATAGAAATCTTGTTTGAGGTGGCGACTTGCTGGTGAGTCATGGGCTCATGTCTGTAAAGAGTTCACACATACCGATGGGTGAATGCTGATCAAATGGTGATCTGGCTCAGATCAGGCATGTTTTGTTGCAGAATGAAAGATCGCACTAAAAGTCAACCGGTGTGAGCTGTAGATTGACAGAGATTTAAGGGCCTCCAAGTTATTATTAGATGCTATTTCAAGGAGGGATTTCTCACATATAATGATATCATTCTTTTGTAACTGTCATGTGAATTTAATAAATTTCTGAGGACTACCTTCCAATGAATTGTCGCAAAATATAATAAACAATAGGGGTTCACCAGCTGGGGCAGACATTAGCTAGCTGTGTCTATTTCCACAGAAAAACTATTAAAATTAGACGTCCCTCTCAAGAGGCCTAAAGCCAAAAACAATTAATATGAGAAAGAAGCCACTACAGTACAAAAGGTTAATGAGAACTGTTATTACAGACCTGCACCTTTAAACTTCAAAGTCAATTGTCCATTTTATCTGCGAAGACCATTAAAACCATTTAATTTGCAATATAGGGTTTTGAAATAATGATTCAAAATTCCGAGCCGCGGAACGTTCCATCAAGGAAGTTTTTCTCGGTGACAGCTGAGCAGAGCTGAATGGGGTACTCCCTACCCCCGTCCTAGGTCACCCTCACAGTCCAGTACAGGTCCAAGGGTCCATTACATAGCCAGGCTCTGCAGTCCATGGGTCACCACCAAATAATCTTGACATAAAAGTCAAACCTAGGAATGCCCAAAGGTGAGCAGCACACCCAATCAGCATTTCACAGCAGCGCAGAACCAAGGTCGTCTTTTAAACACGTTTTTATCTCCTTTATATTCGATGTTATTGATATCTGTGAAGATTCTCAGTCATCCAGGTTACTCAGAGTCGATGGCGTTTTTCATTTTCCTGTGCCCCCTTTTCTACCGCCATTCTCTCTGAGTGCCTGGTCTTAGCTCTTGAAGCTGTGCATTTTACTGCTGCCTTGTCTATGATTTTAATGCTGCTGCTGTCCCACCGAGATCAAACGCCATCACCACCTCGCCTCCATTTAAACCTCCTGGGATGATGACTGCCAGCAGCCAGTGGTCATTAGCCGTTGCTCCATGGTAGCATTTCTTTCTTGGGTTTACTAGCTGCACAGGCAGACTCTCTTGTATTAACAGCATCCAAAGATTCCATAAAGATTCCATAAAGTAGTGAAGGAGAGGATCAGGTTTTACTGCGTTACCTTCATGCGCGCTTCTTCTTTTGCATTTAGCGACACAGGACAACAAAACAACATGTCTGAAATGATGGGGAAAACCTCTGCACAAACTTTTACTTTAGATTAATCTTCTGTATGTGATTGCAACACAGACATTGCAGTCAGACAAACAACAACCATATGTATGACAGAAGCTCACATATCTGAAACTCATTTAGTCACTCTGTTGTTACACACCAATGTTTGTGTTTGAATTATAGTGTATGTGGATGACATGGCCACTTCAATGGCGCTGTTTTATTTTGAAATGTTTGCTCTGACTCTCAGAAACTGTGGGATCAGTTTGGTCATGTAGGAGCCGGTGGCTCCCATTTCTGTGTGGCATCAACCTTTACTTTTTCTTTTGTTTTTCCTTTATCAAAGATAGCAGGCAAATCAAATAGTATGTAAAAATTGCATAATATTAATCATCCTGCACTGCATAGTGACCGTAATCATGCACTGTTGCTTCGCTCGTTCTGTCTGTGATAAAACCATCAGAGTAGCTACAGATGTGCAGGGTAACCTGCCAGTATATCAGCTGACAGCTTCTGGTGCTCATTAAATCTGTGATGGATGCCCTCCAGTCCAGGCCTGGCTTACCTAGGGCAGCAGGCTTAACGAGGCCCAGGCTAGCAGCAGGACCAGCTTAATTAGGACAGGCTTTTTAAGGATGTGGGCGACGCGCCTCCAGACTCCAGACCTCACAAACGCCTCTCAGCCCCTTTTCCGCTGTGACATGCTGATGAGCTGAAGACAGCAGTGTCACTCTATTCATTCAGCGGTCACAGCGGATAATTAACAGCAGCAGACGCATTTTCCATGCTGCACTGTGATAAATCCCTCATAAATGACACCTCCATAAGTAAGAGTTTCCAATTTGAGAGCACCTCACTTCCGTACTGTGACATGTTACCTGTGAAAAGAGAAAAGATGGTGCTTTGGTGAGTTACAGTACACGGTCAGAAATATCTACTGTAATATGTCAAAATAGAGGGTCACACGGTGAACAAAATGATAGGCCACATCATTGATAATCTGCTGTGATACGATCTCACACCTGGGCGGAAACTGTGAAACAGGCGTTTCACGGTCAAGGTTTCAAAATAAAAGCATATTTTAAACAATGCAGTATATTGATTATAAAACTTTCATTTGGTTTGATTTGATTGTTCCTCAGCCAGTCAATGTATCAATCTAGATGGATTAAATATTACATCTCTACTTCAGTTAATAAGGTCTGCATCAGGTGTTGAGCAACCAGGGCAACCTGATGAGAATTGGCTTACCGGAACAAGACATTCAAGGACTTGGAGCGAAAACTCCAATATTGAAATGTAATGACGATATTTATAATAACAGTTGGGAAAATTTGCCAATACCAATATTTGCCATGATAAAAGCATTTTAATTGGAATGCAAAAGGGATTTAGGTAGATGAGTGAATAGGTGAAAAGATGGGCCATGTCATCTTCAAAAGCTTGTTTATTTCCGAAACATTCAGAACGTTTTTCCACTGTGAGATACAGCCATAAATTTCTACTGCTCATCATACTCTCAAAGATGGTTTCTGTCATTTTAGGTAGTTCTTATCATGCTGATGTATGTTCAAGAACTCATTGTCTGATCACTTTGGTTTCAGTCGCATCATTTATACCATTTGATGTTATGAAAATGGGGTGAAACATCATGATTGACAGCTGAGCTCCACCTCGCCCATTACTACTGACAGATATTGACTCCAGATCCAGCGTACATGAACACACATTTTGTTTTACAGTTGAAGGAAAATACTGTATGAGTGGATTTTTATGTGAGAGTAGAAAGAAACTGAGTTTTTGGGGAGGTGCTGCTGTATGGTGTTAAAAAAGGACCAGAATGTAACTGGGATTTGATCTGCAATGGTTAAAAAGACATTTTTCCTTTTCGCTGTCAGAAGTCAGGTGAGGACAATGAAAATTAAAACTATTTGCAAATTTTATTGATCACTCAAGTCAGTTTTATATGGTTAAGTTTGTCTGTCAAATGTGAATGCAGCAGGGAGAAACCACAGGGATCTGTTTTTATGTTGTCAGATGGACTAACCCTCTTTCTCTCTCTCACACACACACACACCCACACACACACACACACAGCTTGTAAACTTCAGAGCATTCTGTCAGCAGAAGGTTGGAAGGTAGGAAACCAGGAAGTGATCTCAAATGGTGTTCACTCCCAAAACAAACACAAACACCGTTTTCTTGTTAAATTGCTACTCTGCATGCGTGTGACAAACTTCAAAGAGCCTGTCCTGGTGTTTATAATGAAATGCCTTAAAATTAAAAAAGCTGGCTGAATGAAACATCATGTCATTGCTCTGAACCTCAGGTGGTAACACTCAGTGCTGGTGGACCACAGACCAGTGGGTCATCATTGTGTGTGGACCAGCTGATCTCAGGGTTTTATCTAACTTAAGCCCACTTCTCCGGTCGTACTTCTCATGAGTAACCTGATGTCCACGTGTGAAACCGGTGGAATGTTTCTTTATAGCCCTGTCCAGAAAGTAGTATAAGGACTGTCCAGAAAACACCGTACGCTCAATTAAAATCTCTGTCATCAGACGATGAGCTCAAAGTTATCAAGAACAACAACTGTATGGAAAATATAATTGTTTTATCACTGTATCTGCTGCTGTTTGTCCTTCCCTCAGAATTTGAATGGAACTTCAGTCAGGACCTTTCGGCCATCTTGGTGAAACAGGAGGAGCCCGATGTGTGTCAAAGATTAGATCCTCAGCCGCCAGATGGCCCGCCTCTCATATTAGGCCCCGCCCCCCCACACAGAGGATCACCATGGAGACACGCGGTCAGCATCCACAGCCGACAGATTTGCCTTGCCTCCCGATTGTCGGCGTGACCGTTGTTTATGTGTCCGTGTAGGATCGCGTTCAGGAGGAAGTGAAGCCGGTGGCCATAAAAGACGAGCCGAGGGAGGTGGGACAGTACCTGAGCCTGCCCGGCGGTACGCGCAGCATGCATCCTGTGTTGTCACTTGGCACATTTCGAAACCGCAGCCACGCTCACGCAACGCTCTCTCCTTTTAGATGACGCTCTCCAACTCCCTCCCACCCCTCCCAGCAGTAACCATGGCGACAGTGATGGCTCCCTGCCTCCCTCCTCCCCTCACCTCCCTCTGCCGCCGTCTTCGCCGCAGCCACAGCAGAGGCCAGGTGGTCGTGGCTCCTCCTCTTCCTCCTCCTCAGCTATCTCTTCTTCACCTCTCCTCACTGCCCCACACGTGAGTAAAACAGCTGCCTCCTCATACAGTATGTATACATTTTATAAAGTCAGCGCCATACGTTTATGGACAGTGACACACTTTTTGTAATTTTGACTCTAAACCCGAACAATGGCCTTGAACACAAGCAGGCACTGACATCGCCCACAAACACACACACACACACACCACACAAGGACAATGTGCAATATTGACTGAGACTGACTATATTTTTATATTTTACTGACTGTATTTACTTTATATTTTTATATTTAAGTATTGTTGCTTGTACTTTTTATTCTTAGTTTATGTTGTTTGTCATACTCGGTTGCTGCTATAATTTCGTTGTGCACTTGTACAATGACATGATTCTGATTCTGAAAAAAAAAAGAAGAAAAACAATCAAAATGCGATTGAATTGTTGACTCTCAGATTTAATTTAAAGGGTGACAAATGTCTCTTGGCTCTGAATGTAAGCGGACAGTGAAGCCGAACTCCCTTTAGCCCAAATGGTTGATAGTGGTTGTAGGTACGCTGATGTAGTGCTTGTTGGATTGTGCAGAAGCTGCAGGGGTCAGGGCCCCTCATGCTGACAGATGAAGAGAAGAGGACCCTGGTCGCTGAAGG
Organism: Mola mola; assembly: GCA_001698575.1. Taxonomy (NCBI): domain Eukaryota; kingdom Metazoa; phylum Chordata; class Actinopteri; order Tetraodontiformes; family Molidae; genus Mola; species Mola mola. The sequence goes on from KV751358.1 coordinate 2,014,301, forward strand.
TTATCCTGTCCCCAACAAACTTCCTCTGACAAAGAGCGAAGAGAAGGCACTGAAGAGAGTCCGACGGAAGATCAAAAATAAGGTAAATGTCAACTATTCGGTGAATCTGAGTTGAAAGAAGTTGTTGAGTTGGTGGCATTAGTAGGCTTAGACTGCCAAACAGAAATTAAAAAGTGACAGTGTTTTTCTCTCCTTCTATCCAGATCTCGGCTCAGGAGAGTAGGAGGAAGAAGAAAGAGTACGTGGAATGTCTGGAGAAAAAGTAAGTCTCGGAAAAAAATGTCCCCATTTTTCACTGTGCTTTTCCACTTGCTTTGGTTTATCATTGCCTGCGTTTCCAAGCCCCTTTTTTTTTTCTCATTATCTGCCCTTCACGCAGGGCTAAAGTAACCGTATCTAAGTGTATCAGTGGCTGCGGTATGAAAGAAGTCCAGCCAGAGCTGTCAAATCAGATCTGCACATCATTCAGCGCTCCCACAGTTACAGTCTGGAAACAATATCCTGCAATTGTTCTCTAATAAAAAACATCCATCGGTAAAAATAAGGAGATTCTACAGAGTTTAGCAGTTCGTAAAGGTGGTGCTGTTCTATAGTTTGATCAATACTGGAAAGACCAAGAGTGACAAAGTGTGACAAACGGCCTCGGCGGGGTTTGATCAGTGCTGCTCATGCATCTGCAGGTGCGATTCCTCTGAACTTGTGGTTGTTTCTCTCCATCTGTGACTGATTTCTGTCTATCTTACTCTCTGTCTTTGGCTCTGAGTCCGAGGTCCATCAACGAATCCACACATTGTATTTCACTCTTCAGGCGGGAGTAAAAAAAAAAAAAATTGTTAAAACTTTTAGCTGTGGATGAATATTACATTAAAGTGGTCTTTTTGTGGGGTTTTTTTTGTTTGTTTTTAATACATTTACAGGCTTTGACGTTAAAGAAACACATTATCGTTCCCATGACTGTCCACTTTAAGCCCCGCCTCTTGAAAAGCCCACCCTTTAGTGACTGCTGAGCGCGCGTGTCTGAAATGTCACGCCCCTTACGATCACTGGGAGTTCAGTCACCAGACGCCACCTGAGCACCTGAAAACATTGTTGTTGCTTCGGCAGCTGTGGCATGACTTGAAAAATGGCACGTTGACTTGTATTTATATGACATGGTCCATTGATTGAAGCGAATTTGCATTTGCAGTGAACACGTGATGCCAGTCACTTCAAGATCAGAAAGGAGCTCCGGGTGACGACTGATGTGTTTGGGACAATAATGAAGCTCAGTGGCAGAGCTGCTAATAGACTTATCTGCCTCATTATCTGAGTGTTTGCCCTGCTGAATCAATACCTTATTTCCTGCAGTGTCCTGAAGGCGTGAAGCCGGAAATGCTTGAATAACTTAATAAAGGAACATGAATTAATGACTTCTAGTTATCCAAGTTGTCTAACAAAGCGGCCATGTTGGCTGTGAGGGTTCTCCTCCGTTACCCACATCTTTAGATATAACTATACTGTACTATGTAACTATCTCTTTTTTAGACTTCAGCAATTGATTTAAAAGCATTTCTGTGTTTAGTTTTCATTTGGAGCTGAGTGTTACAGGCCTGTAGGGGTGAAACTGGTCCTCGTGGACGCAGATATGTACTGTACCTACGAACATATGATACCTACAGAATGTATTTAATCACCAGAACATGAGCATTATTTTACGTTGCTTTCATGAAATAGGTCGGAGACAACATCCTGTTCTTCGTATTAGAGTCTGAGTCCTCATGCCAGGTGTTCTTAGAGAAGAGTGTGTTCCTCTCGTGGACATGGGGACAGGATTAGTGGAGGATCACAGCAGGACGACCGTCTGAGTGAGGAGAGCAGCAGGATTATTACAGACGCTGGGTTTGATGGAGCTCATTAGGACTGGTGGGAGAGGAC
>KV751358.1:2016236-2034614 GCA_001698575.1 Mola mola
TTTGTGCTGAGATGATCCTCAAGAGAATTAATATTGATTTAAGGTTTGTGATAACATTGTGTGACAAAACACGGTGGTGACGCATTTTCCAAGTGTATAGATGGAAGAGTCAACAAATACTAAAGAACTGTTCCACCGGGATCTTCAGATTAAGACTCTTTGATTGAAAACACTGAATCTGTACATATTCAGCTGTGACTCTTCGCTGTTTCTGATGTGTGTGTGTGTGTGTGTGTGTGTAAGCCTAGCCGAACGTATCTGAAATTATCTGTATTATTATGCCCCCATCTGAGCCAATTAGTGCTCAGAATGACGCTGCACTTTATTTTTCTGCCATAAAATATTCTGTCACCTGACGGCTCGATCAGGACAGCAGAAATATGGACCCTGTGTTGATAACTCAGTTTTCCACATTCACAGTGATGTGACGCGTTCACTGTGAGCAGGAAGACTGATACAGATTTATGGTTTTGCAGTAAAAACACAGCTGACACCTCACAGGAAGTAGGAAAAGAAGGAAATAGTAAAAATAATATGTGTTTGCACGGATTCACCTCTCTTTTTCTACCATAAAATTTTGTTCAACCTTCATAAAATATTTTAAAGGGGTTCATGATACATTCTACAGTATTTACAGTGTTTTCTGTTGTGTGTGTGTGTCAGGGTGGAGAGCTACACGTCAGAAAACAGCGACCTTTGGAGAAAAGTAGAAAACCTGGAGACTGCAAACAGGTGAGGAAATCAGCCTATTGAAACAAAAAAAAAAACAACATTCAGACACAACAATCACCCGGACTGCAGCCCTTCAATCATAAACGCCAGCATGAATTTTGTCATAAATACATATTATACTTGGGTGTTTTTTTTCCCAAATAAATAAATAACAAGTCTATTATGGCCATTTTTGCTGCTCTGCTTGCATGAAACATTATATTTGAGCCGCAAACTGTGGATTTGTGTCTCATGCCTGCTGTCAAAAGATAAAACAAACTACTCTATTAACTACTGCGCCTCTTCATTAGCCCTCCTGCTTTGACATCTCTGTGAGAATGCCACCTAATATCAATCTTTCTGTGTTTATTGTGATTTAAATCATTTCAGAAAAGGATTGGGAGACTACAAACATGCTCTTGCTACACTAGCAAGATGTCATTAAATTGCAAGTAAATAAGAAAAACCAAAACAGAAAATAATTAACATTAGTAATTACAAGATATAAATACATCGGTTCCAAGTAAAGTCGTGATTACTTTTTAAAGAGCTTTTAGTGAATGGAAGCACAGCATCATTTGCTATTTAAATTGTTGTGTGTGAGGGCTCCCTAACATCATTTATATTTCTGAATATTGAACTTTCCAAGTAGAATTTCGTCGTGGCAATCTCTCCCCTCTGCCATATCCGCAATTCTTTTCCTCTACGCAATGCATGATGGTCTATATGTGCCGGGTTAGTGACCATCGTTATTACTACTACCTTCACAATGCATACTTTGGGTGCACTACACAGGGCTTTCGTATTTTACCCTGATTCTTCTAAGTAAAAAAACCTGAGGAGCCAATCGTGGTGTCATGCAGTCGTGGGACTTAATGTTCAGTTGTTCACACAGAGGATTTCCTTTATTTCCTTGACACAAACAGGTATCAATATTGGTATCAGTTATTGGCCAAATTATTGCTTTGACTCCTCTAAAAGCAAAGAGTGGCTCTGTTATTTTAACAATAACCAATGTGCTCTTATCCTGGAGCGACTGGGGCATGAGTGGGTGGGTGTGGTGAGATGCGGTGTGTGTGCCTGTCTGTCTGTGGCGGCCCTCAGTCTGTATTAAAACTGCAGCTTAACAGCAGCTTTCACCATGAAAGGAGACCCCCTCCACACGCTCTCACTGATGAGCATGTTGAACCACCCTACGCAGGAACAATGAGTTGGCACAAACTGGCAAACATGAGTCAGCATGCTCACTCACACGTCTAAAATTAAACCTTTAAGCAAATCCAGTGACTTTCTAAAAATGTCCCACATGCAGTTATTATGGTTTCACTTTGTTATGCACATCTGTGCACAAAATCCATATGTTTTCTCTAAAACTGCCCTTTTATCTCTATGTAACTTCAGAAATGTATAAAAAACGTCTTGACTGAACCATTTCCACAGATGTTTACGTGCCGTTAGCCAGCCGAGACATATAATAATCTCATATACTGTATGTTTCAGTTCAGATTGAGGTTCAGTGTTTAGCCTCGTTTGGCACAAACAGCGAAAGCAGAGGGGAAACTGCCATGCAGTTATAAAGCACACCCTTTGCAAACTCAGTCCACTAATTTAAATCCCCCAGCCTACTGCTGAATATTTACTCAAGCAAGTGTCAACCAGTATTTAAAGCAGCAGTTCCTTCCCATCAACATCAAGTTGATCAGTATCATCCCACAGAAGCTTATAACAGCTGGCAACTTTACCACTGCATGAGACAGACAGCAGCTGAAAGTTGACACACTGATTCAACCAGGGTTTCTTCGGAACCACAAAATCTGGCATTAATGTTTGCTTTCAGTTCAGATCCTATTTAACGTCTCACTGTCTCCACCATGTGGCCAGAGCCTGTCGTTGCGTCTCCAGACAGCTCATACCGTTAGTACCCTGCTCTCCAGATCCCACTCATCTGCGCGATTCTACTGGTTTGAACTGGTTTTTACAAACTGGCAGGATTGAAACAGTAACTCGGGTGGATAAAGTTTACCTTCGTGTGCAAACAGCTCCATATATGAATGAAACATAAAATAATATTGAAATATAACAGTTAACAGCTGTTAATGAGCACTGATCTGAGGCTTAGTTCTGCTCCCCTACATCTGTATCTGGAACGTCCTGTCTTTCTCTCTTTGAAGTGACCTGTCTGCTCTGCCATCTCTCCGTAGGTCTCTTCTGCAGCAGCTTCAGAAGCTTCAGTCGCTGATTTCAGGGAAAGTTCTCCCTCGTTCATGCAAGATGGCCTCCACTCAAACGGGGACGTGCCTCATGGTGAGTCAATCTTCTTGTGCTGCTCTTCACATGTTTGGATGATGTTGAAGTGATGTGGGCAGATGCCGCAGGAGAAAATAAAAAAACATCAGCCAATAATGTCTTTTATTGCAGATGATGGCCCTGTGTTTCGTCCTGGTGTTAGGCTCCTTCTCTCCCTGCCTCTCTCCGCTGTCCTTCCTTGGCGACAGCTCTTCTCTGTCCTCCTCTTCCTCTTCTCCTCCTCCTCTCCCGTCAGCGGACCTCTACTCCACCGCTAAGGGTAGGTCTGGAACTATACATATATTACCTACAGGAACAGTTTTACATCCATAAACTTCTTTACATCACAGCTTAATACATTTCTTTTTGAGCTCCGCCCACACGCAACTAAACCATTTCGAAACCATGTCTCGACCATTTGCAGAATCTTTTCCTGGCATATTACATAGTACAGCGCTATAGCTGTTGGAACTCTTGCCATTGTTTTCCAGATGTCTCAAGTTTTCTGCTTCCAGACTGAAACCCTGGAGTTTTCAAAGTGAACCTTGGTCAGCGTTTTGAATGGCTACATTTTAGGAGCAGTGTGCATTAATGGAGCAAAAGTTCTATGCAGTGTTAGACGAGAGCAGATCAGATGAAACTGGTGGACATTTTCGGGGTAAACTGTGCGTTAGAGCTCGGTGGCCCTTGTTTACAAGAGGTCACTTTGGAAATGTGTCTCCTGAAATCAAGCTCAGTATTTTAAAGGACGAGTTCACTTTAGCAATCTATCACAACAATTCAAACAAATCATACAGGCACTTGTAGAGGCACAACTCGAGTTTTTTGTGCTGTAAAGTTGCTAAACTCTTGTGGCTTCTGAGAGAATGATATTGTTGTTTCAGTTTCCAGCTTGGGTTTGCATGAGTAATAAATTAATGACATGAGGGCTGTAGAAACTTCCAACTGCAGAGTGAAAATAATGGATTGAATTCAAGTCACTGCAGCCCAATTGACACAGAAACGTATGTGCGTATGTGTGTGCTGCAGTCCGTTCCCGCACCCTGCTCTTTTATAACGAAGGCTCTCCATTGGAGGAGAGCTTAGTGACTACAGAAGGGGAGAGGCTACAGTCAGAAGGCCGCACCCACATCCAGACAGGCCGATACGCAGCGGAAGCACAGACCAACCAGACTGCTGTGCCCAAGTCTGACCGCAGGTACACAATAAGTATTACACACAAACTGTATGTGTCAGAACACCTTGTCAGTCCACTCAACATGACCGAGCCTCTCCTGCCCTCAGAGAAGCAACACCAGACGGAGTCTCTGAGTTTTACTGACGCTGCCTCCTCATGACTCCTCACCTCTGGCCCCAACAAGAACCGCCACATCCAGGTCCTTGGTATCAGTATGCACCCGGACCGGAGTCGCTCTACCGGTCAATCCTCATCATGCGTCTTACTCAGCTCCTCTGCTGGGACTTCGTCACTGGAACCTTCACTTCCCTGCAGCAACATTTTCAATATACTCAACTAGTTCAGAGTTGAACAGGAAAAGTGAGGACACTGCCAAGAACAAAATTTGAATTACTGGTCTTTTAGAGTGAAAGCAAAGAGTTTTATGGGGAATGTGTTGGATTCCAGGGAATCTACTGACGCTGCAGAATCAGTTTTAGTATCCATTGTAGGGGACAGTGAGACAAGGGGTGTTCAGTTGGTTACAATCTATGATTTCATTACTAGATGCCCATAAAATCAAAGTAGAAAACTAGAGAAACCCACCTTGAACAGCTCATGGAGCGAAAAATAGAGTATATTAAGAAATCTAGATGAACACAGCAGATCACATCTTTAGTTTTGAAGAGACACTGTGCCATTTTTTAAAAGTGCCTTCCACTTAAATATGCCTGACCACACGTTAACTCACTTTGATTCCATCCCCTATTATTTGAGTGTCTGTTGTGGCTCTGCGTGTATCTGAGCAGTCCCAACCTGTTTTTAACAGTCCTGTGATGCATCCATTCTGAAGTTTTCCCCTTGTTTTATTCTTCCACGTTCCAAATCAATTGCTCCAAATTCAGCATAATGTTCATAATGAAAATCCATATTTTCATATTAAAGGGGTCCTGATAGAGGCCGGGGAAACGTGACATAAAAATATTTTTATGGAATTAAAAATGGTGTATGTAATATATATTTGCAGCATTCAAAAAGAGCATATTTAATTTATGCAACAAAAAAATAAAAACTGAACTTGTTTTTAAGATTACCTGTTTTTTCTAAATAACGTTTGCAAAAAAAACCTTAAAAAAAATACAATGTATAATATATTCAGAGCATCAAAAAAAAAGCATAGTCATTTATGCCAAAAAAAAGATTGTATGTTGTGTTTTGGCACTGAAGATGATGTGAAGTTTTAGGTGGTCGGTGTGTACCTGGGTACTAGTCTAAAACTTTGACATGATCCGTTTGTGTCTTTTAACTGTAATACAGTGTTTTATATATCACTGCTGTCTCATGATAACTCTGGGAGTCTTTTTGGTTCCCTCGTCGGAGCATTGAACCTTTAAACAAATACATCTCTTTTTACCCAAAAAGCAAAAACGTTCATTAAAAATCAGCGATGCTCGATGTAAGCATCTCCTCACCTCCACCAATCATCATCATGGTTTTTAAATGTGCTCATGCGACAGCAGTGTATGTTGTATTTATTCCTGATTGTAGAAAGTGTGTATATATTGATGAAGCCAATCAGGGGACTAATTCATTCCAGGAAGTCAACACCACTATATCTACTTTCTCTCACAACAGTCATGCAAAGTCTTAATTTCTCAGCAGCTTCTCTGACAGTGCAGGGTAGAAATATGCTCCCCGATGAGATTTAAAATGTCTGGTTTCCTTCAAATTTAAAGCACAAATCAGCCATTTTACTGTCCAAGTTCAACACAGTTCCAATCCCCAAACAGAATTTCTGTCTTGTCTCGCACTCCACTAGAACATAGCATGACACAAAAATTGTTTTCATTTTCAGCAATCTTAATGAACCAGTGTATATAAATAATGACAACTTAATGGGCAGTTGTTGTAAATAAGGGCCTTGTTTTTGTATGGTGACATATAGTCCAACACTTAAACCTGTGGAATCTTGGGAAAAGAGAAAAAAAAAAAAAAAAAAACAGGAGAAGGAGAGTGGGTTTTGGGGGTAGAAGCTGTAAAGTTGGGATTTTAAAAAAATACGTGTGATTTTTGTTTTTTTTGTTTTTTTGAGAACGTGATAACGCTGTGTGCAGTTCGAATGAAATACAAGAGGGAGTTTGATTATTCCAAACTGTACAGGAGTAATCCAGGTCTTTCCAGGGAGTCATTCAAAATGTGTTTGAGCACCACGTTGTCTCGGTTTGTTGTATAGCGTCTTGCATGTTCATCCATATCTATCTATGTTATCTTAGTGTAGTCAGTAGAGTAGAAATCAGCAAAATATTAAAAAACTGCATCAGCAACACCGCCTCTGTGAACTTGATTTAATTCACCCATCAGCTGAAATGTTTGAGTATGAGCTGCTTCCGGAGCTCCTCTGCTTGGCTGTCGCGCTCCTCGGGTTTCTCTTCCACGCCGTCAGGCTGCTCCAGAGGGTCTGTCCTCTCCAGAGTCCAGGCGTCTAATCCAGACTGCAGGGAGGCGTTGTGGAGAACGCAGCAGGCCAGCAGGATGGACGAGCTCCTCTCTGGAGAATACTGCAGAGAGAAAGAAGAGAAGTGGATGAGAAATTCCTACTGTGATGCTGCCCTGGTCTGTGTAACTTCAGGTTTTTATACTAGAATACCACTCAGCCTGTTCTTCTTTACTTTATAGTTGACACAAAACACTAAGTACACCTTTAAAAGGTGCCACATGCTCCAAACTCGTAGCAGTGGCTTGGATCTCTGTGATACAACACATAGACATTTTGGGCAAGGCGATGGTTTCTATTTCCCATTATGTTGACAAATTAGTTACAAATTAGCCTTTTAACATTGGCTCTTTTTAATGACGTCTCCTTAGTTTAGCAGATTAGAGTAATATGGCTAAATTGCTTCCTGTTTGGAAAAAACAAATGCACACAAGGACTACACATTGTATTGTATTGAAATATCAGATTTACTAATGTAGACTGTCTACACTTGTTAGCACGTGAGATCATGGTGAGGGATTGTTCGGAAACACTGTTCAAAGCAATAAACCTATTAATAAAGGTCGTAGCAAGTGTCGTAAGACTGAGGGAGCTGACCTAACCACAGTCCATCTTCTGGTTTCCTGTTCAAGATAGAACAAAGCAGAACAGAATACCTGGAGGTATCCTTTGGTGTCGTCCAAACATCTGAATCGGGTCTGGATGGCTCTGAATGTTCTGTCGACTATCTCATGAGTAGCAGTATGGGCCATATTATACTGAAACTCTGCAGGGGTTTCTGGGCTGTCTATCGGCGTCATCAACCACTTCCTCAGAGGGTAACGACGGTCACCTAGGTAACAGAAATCCCAGCGTTACTTCTGCTTGTTCCTCATCAGACTCTGATTGAAGTGAAGGCCACATCTCACCCAGCAGCCAGCCCTCCTGGCTGTCCTGCAGCTGTGTGTGGAGAGCAGATCTCTGGAGGACATCTGTGTCCTTCAGTCCGCCGGGCCAGCGTGTCTCGGCACTGAGCAGCAGTCCCCGGGCGTCACAGACCAGCTGACAGCCCACAGAGTGGAAGCCTTTCTTGTTCACGTACGATGAGTCTTCGCTGTTTGGAGCTTTGATGGTCACCTGGAGGCAAAGCGTACCGAACAATTAGTCTCTACCTGCACATCTGCATCAAAAGTGTCAAAGCTTTGTAAAAATGTTAAACCTGGACACAGTCCAGCACACCCAGCACTCCTGGGAATCCGGCCACCTTCTGGAATTCCTGGAAGGACTGCTCTCTGCTTGAAGGATCTCTGTTCGGGAGACACGACCAACAGTTCAGTGAGCTACACAGACAGACCTCGATTGGATGTGGCAACTGGCGCTTCCACACGATGAAACACATTTATAATATGGATACAATGACTGATCAGGTAGAACAAATAAGTCTAGTGAAATGCAGGCCATTAAACAAGAATAACACAACACTGCAGCCATATAACAATATACAAAGTCTAAGACCAAATGATTGAAAAATACTGGGTATTGTATTCATGTAACCTTGTTGATTGTATTTCTAGTTCTGCGTTGTGCTTGAATACTTAAGTATTTCTCTGTTCAGGGAGCTCCTCTCCCATAACTCTGTGTTTTGTGAGATTCTGTGCACAGAATAAAGAAAAGCTGACTTCAAGATCCTCATTGTGAGAGTGGGGATTCCTTTTTCACCCACACCGTATCGCACACGAGTATCAGAAGTACAAGTATATTATGCATATATTTATATGTATTGTATGTACTGTATAAATTCTGTTTTGCATACACTGTGCATACTGAGCGTTGAGTTATTACCAACAGAGCTGCAACTAACAGTTATTTCATTCATTGATTAATCTGTCAATTATTTTCATGACTAATCAATCCATCATTTACTCTATAAAGTGTCAGAAAATAGTGAAAAATGCTCATCACACTTTTTTCAGAGCCCAAAGTAACATATTTGATTATCTTCTTTACTTCAACCAACAGTTAAAAACCAAAAGATTCTTTTGAATCACAGATTGATAGAATAATGGATAATCATCCAGCAGGGGAGCGTGGTGTCTTACATGTTGAACGTGATGAACTGCGGAGCTTTCTCCACCAGGGCTCTGGTCACATTGGACACACATCTGGACATGGACGCCTGGCTGATCCCAATAGTTCCTCCCATTGATGTCTGGAAAGAGCCCGACGTGTAGAAGCCCAGCGCAGCCAACACCTGCACTTCCGGACTGATGGCTCTGGACCGCTGGGTGCGTCGACACAGAGCCTAACAAGCAAAAATACAGTACAGATTGTCAAAGTATCTGCTGAGCCACTGCAGGAAGGACGGGATTAATTAATGCTCACCTCTCGCAGCAGCTCCACCAGATACAAGATGAACTCTCTGGGGAAACCAAACTGCGTGAGGAGGAAGTCGTCCGAGACAGAGTCCAGGTCGAAACGGTCCAGTGTCTTGTGGCCTCGGCCATGTAGAAGCAGATCACAGTCCAAGATGGCTATGGGGATCGCCATGCTGCGGGTCAGAGTGTTTTCAATATTTCACATTTCATACTGGAAACACACACTTGAACCCAGTGGGTGGAGTGTTGCTAAGTACATTTACTAAAAGTATCTGTACTTTATACCTCTGCTCCACTACATCTCTGAAGCAGATGCACTTTTTACTCCATTAGATAAGTCTGAATGCTTAAGCTATTTTTCTTTTATTCCCTTCTTGTACATTGAAAATCCTTTGTCTCCAGATGTTTTGATATTGGAATTTTGTGACAACCTGAAGGCATGCATGTGCTGCAAAACACTCTCCTGCTTCTGAAGATAAACTCTGTTAAAAGCTTCATGGTACAAACATGTTTTGATGTAAAGTAGAACTGCAACAATTAATCAATTACTCAACAACTATTTTGATAACTGAATAATTACTTCAGCCTTGTTTTGAGCAAAATTATTAAAAATTTGTTCGCTCCAGCTTCTTAATTTGGATTTGTAGCGTTTCTTTATAATGTCTGGCAGTAAATAAAGGGTTTTTGGGTTTAGTTGTATTGGTTGAAGTGAAGAAGCAACTTGAAGACGTCGCTTTGGGCACCGAAAAAATATGACGATCATTGATTTTTGACATTTTATAGAAATGAGTAGCAGATTAATGGTGAAATTTATCAGCATATTAATTGATGATCATTGATTGCAGCTCTAATTGATAGAATATGTTGCATCACTGTGCATGAACTTAACAAGCAGTATGTAAACGAGTTCACACAAGCTCACAGCTAGTCATTCATAAATAATTAAGGTTGACATTGTTGTATTTTCATTTGCAGGATTTAGAAAACTTAAAATTCACTCATTTTGTATTTGAGGGCTTTTCTTATATATTATGAATCATTAATATTATCTTTTGTAATCCTAAAGTCTATTCTTCACCTATTTAATTTTGTTCCAGTTTCAATACAAACTTTGGTGGATAAAACACTGCATCAAATTCAAACTTGCCAGGATAACAACGTCCTCATATGTTGTGAGGAGTTAGCCTACACGCTAATAGTACACTAGTTAGCGTTACCTAATTTCAGCTATATGTTTTTACGTGTTTGTGCTCTGGTAATATATGTAAGCGAGGTGAACGTCAGACGAAATTAAAGCATGATTAATTTTGCAATATTTAGGAAAGGATTCTTACATTTAAGGCGATGCAGCATGTTGCCCTTTATGATTTGACCACAGTTAACAAGCCACAGGAAAACACAAGTTATAAGACGTACGCAGATTCGACACAGTAGGGGGCCTGGCTGCTTATTGTTTAAATGTAAAAGAAATATATATGCATTCTTTCCCCATCTGCGCCTTTTGACTTTTATTTATTAATCTCAAGTTTGGGCTCATTTTTTAATCTCATTTTTTAGGCCTGTAAATACATTGACGAAAATGTCTTTGTGAAAGTGCTGTTATCAAAACACGTCGACACGGTGAAAATAAACAGAAAAGTAGCGCCGTCGCTTTGATGTTGCTGTCGGTATGCCGTAGCTAAACTGGACTTTTAAATGTCTCTAGGAGTACAGCGATCAGTATCGGCTCTTTTTTGAAGCGATTTGTAATGAACTGATACTACGTCGTTAAGGGACAAGGTAATGTAAGTTTGTCTGTTTTGTTATAAAGTCAAAGTGCGTGGTATTGCGCTAGCTAGCTGACAGGCTAACGCTTGTTGACCAATGAGTCACTCATCCGGTGTCTGTGCCTGACCTTTGATTGAACACGAGCGTTGAGCTATCGCTAATGGAAGGTTTTTACATGCCTGTTTGTATTGGGGGCCTGCGACCTGCATGTCGGTGTCCGTTTATTATGACTTCCAAATCTTAATCGGCCAATCTCAGGATACAGCGGGGCCTGACCTACTAAATGCTTACAGGCAGCTTTCTGTTCGGAGACTAAAACAAAGATAGACCTTGTTTGTAATATCACGTTTTAGATGGCACAGAACTCAATATGTGTGGTTAAAATCGATTGTTTTTCTGCTGTCGTCTGCGCTTGACAATTTCAAATCAGTATATAGTAAGTTTTGCTTTTATCTTACCTAAAAAAAAAAATCATAATTTACGGTAGATTTTTATTAATAAATAGCACGTTCATAAAATACACATGTTGGTCGCTGTTGCAAAACGAATCAGTAGAGTAATGCAGAACTGAAAGTGTGATTACAATCAAGGTTTGGTCTGACTGCAGGGTCGTGACATCATGGACAGCGGCCTGAGCCCCCAGGATAAGAAAGACTTGGACAAGTTCATTAAGTTCTTTGCCTTAAAGGTAAGAAGCCAGTTTGATGACGTGGCCTTGTTGTTTCCTGCGGAAAGTTCTGGTTGTATTTGTTCAGGGTTTCAGGTACTTGTTAAGCAATACGATGCAGATATTGTGATTAGTGGCACTTGCAGCATCGCCATAACAGCAGTATGTGTTTGCTCTAAGAGTGACTTTGGATCTGCCAGCCTAAGCTTGTCGGCAGTGTGGAAATATTGACATTTCTCAGTTTAGCTACGAGAGTGAGGTTTTTCCTCTGTCCTGTTCGTAGACCGTCCAGGTGATTGTCCAAGCTCGTCTCGGAGAGAAGATATGCACTCGGTCATCCTCATCACCCACTGGCTCTGACTGGGTAAAATACCAGATTGCTGTAGATCTGCAAACATAAGTGCCGGTGTCAGTTTTGGCCTTCTTTCATTTTGATTTTCATTATTCCTTCCAGTTTAATTTGGCAATCAAAGACATCCCCGAGGTGACTCATGAAGCCAAGAAGGCGCTGGCCGGCCAACTTCCAGGCATCGGCCGCTCCATGTGTGTGGAGATCTCCCTAAAAACTTCAGAGGTAAACCTCCCCCGACAGCTTCTCCTTATGTCCACTTTCTTCCTCTTTCCAGCCAGAGGACACGTGAGGCCTCAGCTTTGTAAACTGTGTGAGGTGTTGCTGGACTGACACACTGGCCCCCTTTACACCAGATGTGTAAAAAGTGTTTTGTTTTTTGTTTTTTTTTGTGATTGAATGGCAATCGGATGCACTTTACCACATATATTTACACGTGGTATTTACATGCCAGGAGACACTCTTGCATTTATACTCATGTTCCATGTCAACCACCTTCGCAAGCGGTGGATCACAATCTGTCCTCAGAATGTTTTGGGAGTATTTAGACCTGTGGTCCAATCACAAAAAAAAAACACTGTTTAATGCCAGGCGTAGAGGGGGTCACAGAATCAGTCCTGTCACCAGTGTTGTATACACCTGTGTTGTCTTCTGCTCTACGTTCAGAAAATGACTTTAGTTTTTCTGTCCCTGTGTTGATCTTTCTGCTTCTGTTCAATCAGGGCGACTCCATGGAGTTAGAGACTTGGTGCCTGGAAATGAATGAAAAGTGAGTGGATTTTGTTTCATTTGTGTTTTTCCTGTCACTGAAGGACTGGATTCTACAGCACCGGGATGTTTGCTGCATAAGCCTCTCTCAATCTCTTTAAACCGCATCATTAATGTTGACTTGTAACGTGTTTGTCTCTACTGTAGGTGTGATAAGGACATCAAGGTGTCCTACACTGTCTACAACCGTCTGTCTGTCCTCCTGAAGTCTCTGCTGGCTATCACCAGAGTGACACCCGCCTATAAGCTGTCCAGGAAGCAGGGACACGATTATGTCATATTGTACAGGTGAGTACATTTGACTTGCGTGCTTTTTCATGTCCACATCTGCTAATATTCAGTTGACATGTTGGTATATATGTATTAATATATATATTTCTCTTGTCTTCAGGATTTACTTTGGAGAAGTTCAGTTGAGTGGACTGGGTGAAGGTAACAATTACAGCAGTTCACATCACTGCAAAGGCAACTCAGGTCCATGTATTTCACTGTAGTCTTTACAGATTAGTGAGTATCTACAACAGATAATTTACTTGTACTTATTATAAGTACAAGTATCATCCAAATGAAATGTGTTAATATTTGTACGATGAAGGAACATCATCACTCGGTGTCCCACAGAATCGTATTCATTTATCTGAATTTTGTCATTTTGATTCCCATTTCATTTCCAGATAGAAATATTGGACTACTCTCTTAAAAAGTAAGGTCCTATTATTACAGAAAATAGTTTTTTTGTCACTAATTTTGTCTCTCCGGTTCTTGGCACTTTAGAAGTTAACTATCCTTCGAGCCAAATTTACTCTCTATACCTTTGGTGGTACTGAAAGAGAGTCCCATGTAGGCCTAAAATAAGCATACCGTTCTGTATGGTACAACTTTTATTTTCTTATTTATTATGGACCACATGAGCTTATCTTCATGTTTCCTGACAAAGGTTTTCAGACGGTACGTGTCGGCCTTGTCGGAACCCCTGTTGGCACGGTCACACTTTCATGTGCTTACCGCACCAACCTGGCATTCATGTCCAGCAGGTAGCTAACATATTATTAAAACATATTGGGTATCACATTCAGTCATAATCACGTTTTGCTGCAGTTTCCTCACTGCTCAGAGTGCAGACAAGCCTGAACTACTAAAATGTTGTCTCATGCAGGCAGTTTGAGCGCTCGGCTCCCATCATGGGTATCATCGTGGATCACTTTGTGGATCCCCCCTGCAGCGGTCAGCGTCCTGTCAACATGGGACAGCCCTGCAACTACAGGTAGCTCTGGAAACCGTCACAGATCCAACCATTCTTTCACGGCTCCAATGGGTTCATTGACAGTTCCTATCAAGGCTCGGCAATATTACGCTGCGTATCATGGGATGAGAGAAAAATATCTTAAGAGTAGATGTTTGCCTCTATTGTTTATATCTCCACTCTTGCAAAGTGGAGGCTACGACCAGAGACACAGCAGCTTTTTATGTCATTCGCTACCTACGCTGTCTCCGGTAACAACAGAAAACCCCCTGCGTCAATCCGAGATCGAACGCAACACAGCCCCAGCTGAACCAAGACAAGTTGAAGACAAACAAGCGGGTACTTCTTCTTTTGTTGGTAATACTTTAGGTATAAAAGGTTGAAACCATACTTTGGAAACTGCTGCAGACTGAATTGGAGAGGGCAAACAATCTGCCTTGAAGCAAAGTGCTTTAAAAAAAATTTGAACTGCAACAGCAGATTTCAGCCTGTAGGGGACAGTCACTAAACATATTTATAATACAATATATAGTATTCAAAAACATCTTTCAGCTCACAGCCCCAACCATTGATTCTCAACCATCAAAGCTCCATCGGTTCGTTAACGTAGGATGAGTCGATCACATCCCTTTGTGTTCGTCTGTCTGAAAACACTGAGCTCGCGTCACTCAACTGGCGTCAAGTGTGTGTGCGCTCTAAGCATACGTGTGTTTGTGTGTCCAGAGCGCCAGAGGAGGAGGAAGGAGGCGCATTCGCAGGGGTTCAGGATTCACAGGAGGTCTGCACCACCTCCTTCTCCACCTCCCCTCCCTCTCAGGTTGGACACACACACACTCCCCTGCGCCTCCTTACGACTTCTGTCTTCCTCACACTGATTTTATTTCACTCTGTCTTGTCTCTCTGTTGTCTTTTATCCTGTCTATCTGTGCACCTCAGTGTGTGTGCACTCTGAGTCCCTCGCCCTCAAAACAGTCTAAGCCCGCCCCCATGGACAGTCTGCAGCTGCCATTGGCCCCTGGACTTGTCACTCACACTGTGAGTCTACACTGGCCACTGAGAGGGGACCCGTTCGTTCAATTTCCTCGGTTCCATCAGATTTCAGATTATCATTATTTTTTTTTTTTTTTAATCATCATGGGTGCATCTCAGCTGCCTCGTCTTTGGTTTTCTCTCTGTCTCCTCTCTGTTTCCTCGAGAGGAGGGGCTAAGACGGATGCAAAGAAACAAATTGGGATGCCCCCCATCGTTCCTTTATCAGTGACTGTAGTTCCATCTGGAAGCTTCTTTTCTGTTTCTGCTCCTGTGTTCCCACCTTTTGTTCCATTCTTCCGCAGCACTAACCCATCTGAAAATGCCAATGTCATGACAGTGTGTGAAGGCTGATGTTCTCTCTCCAGCTGTATACGTCCAGGTTATCATACCAGCCCCCAGCTGTGACAGGAGCCGGTGAACTGTGCCAACCTGCTGTCAGCACCGCTCAGGTGAAACTCACCCGTCACCTCACGTTTCTATTGATGTAACCTGCAGGGCCTGTTTTGTTTAGCCTATAACGCTGCTCTCTTGTTCCTCCATAGATGTTGCATGCTGGGAAGGAGGGCGGGGTTGTGTTGGTCCCCACGCAGGCAGCTCACGGCGCCGACGCCCATCCAACATTAGAGCACGGCCCCAACACACCTGGCAGCAGGTGAGTCTCTCTTGATTGTCCTCAGCAACCATCAAGCTTCTCCTGCGTTTCCTCCTGACGCATGAACACCCTGTGTGCCCCAGTGGCGACGACGACGGCGGCCTGTCGCAGAGTGGGGATGGCAGGAGGGACGAAAGGAGGCGTAGCGTCTCTCCCTCCGACCCTGTGGAGTCTCTCAATGCCTTCACCAGGAAAATCGGAGCCTTCGTCAACAAACCCAGCACACAGGTGAGTTCTTATTACTACCGATTTCTAAAATGAAAAGTGGGGACACTGTATAAAAGGTGTCAGAGAACACATTGTGATCTGCCCTGCTGAGGTGTCATTGAAGCCAGGGTTGCGTTGAAATTTTTTGGGATCAACCGTTTCTGACATTTGTTGTGCGCAGATAACAGCAAACACTCTGGACCTGCCGTTCTCCGCGTTTGCTCCTCGAAGTCTGGACTCCGAGGGCACAGACCCCATGGTAACCTCAGAGTTGTTACGATGGAGATGATGTGACCTCACGCAGGCAAATCTTGCGGGCTACAGATGATTCCTGTGTGTATGCAGGTGCAGCCTCCAGACTCTCCCCCGTGTCCGTCCCCCCTGCAGACCAGCCTCCACTCCCAGGGCTCAGAGGGATCGGGACCACACGACGACTTCGTCATGGTGGACTTTGTGCGTATCTACTCTCTGATCTCTACTGCTACTGTCGTATTTTTCCAGAATCATGTCATAGTACTTCCCAAATAACCGACTTAAAATGATGTGTGTAGCGTCCAGCCTTCTCTAAGGACGACCTGTTGCCGATGGATCTGGGCACGTTCTACAGAGAGTTCCAGAACCCTCCACAGCTGGCCAGCCTCTCGCTGCACATCAGCTCCCAGTCGATGGCCGACGACCTGGTAACACTCCCTCTGCTTCTAAAATCTCCAGTGCAAACAGCTTTAAAAACAATCTGAGAAGTTCGGACTTGTGCCTGCAGGACTCGCTGCCCGAGAAACTGGCCGTGTACGAGAAGAACATCGATGAATTTGACGCCTTTGTGGACATGCTGCAGTAGTGGTGGCGGCGGCCGAATGACGGACAGCTCTATCGATGTTTGTTTTGTGAGAATCAGTGTTTTAATGTGACATTTAGCCTCCACTGTAAATACGGAAACCAGCTCACTCTGATGGCGTCGGTACAGACCCATCAATGTTTCAGGTGGTTTGGTTTCCTGTCACTTTACAACCTCACTCATAGCTGCAGTATCCTCCCCCCGTCTGAACACTACTGTTCCATGTCAGATATCAACTCTAAAAATCAAAGCAGCACTGCTTTTTTTAGCATCTTAAATAAATGCACTTCGCCTTCAGTGAGTGCCTGTGTTGTTTTTCAGAGATTTACTGTCCTTGTAATGAAGCGAGTGAGGCTTCACTGCCATGCTCAAAGGTACCCGACCGGGTGTTTCCCAGCTGGTCTGGATTTAAACTGCCCAAAACTAATCCTGCATCAAGTTCTAACTTTGTGCTTTTATTTAATT
This sequence comes from Mola mola, assembly GCA_001698575.1. Classification (NCBI taxonomy): domain Eukaryota; kingdom Metazoa; phylum Chordata; class Actinopteri; order Tetraodontiformes; family Molidae; genus Mola; species Mola mola. Next base: position 2,033,223 of record KV751358.1, read on the forward strand.
TAGTTTTCTAGCATTGTTGAATGGATTTTCTTGTGTTCCTTTAAGACCACTGGATTTAAACAATTTTACCGCCGACTTGTCTATAATGATGGCAGGACAACACGCAGGACAACATGCACATTTTCATCATCCATCACCGAGTTTGGTTAAAATCTTTAAGTATTTCTTTGCTTTCGCTGTAGATATCCTAATAAAGCATGGTTGTTCTGTCCAAACAAATGTCTGGGGCCACATGTATAATCCATTTTGCATAAACTGACTTACGAAAAGAGGGTGATACTGGTGCGTCTAAAAAAAAAAAAAAAATATTGAGCATTGTTTTTACTGCATATAAAGTTTTAAGCTTGTTTTTAATTTTGATTATGGTTTATACAGTCCCAGAAAAATTAGATTAATTTGAAGCCATTTTTGATCAAAATTATAACATGAAAATGCTTGAATGATTTTCGTTTGTCATAATTCTAAAATATACGTTGTCCATATAAAAAAAAACAAAAAAAAACATGCCAACTGGATTTGACTAAGCAAAATGGTCATCTTTCATTGAATAATTACTGCAGTGGTTAATGTTTCAGATGCCAACCAAGTTACTTAACCCTCACTGATGCTATTATCTCCAGTGTTTTGTTATAAGCACAATCATTAAGGGATCAGGGTCGTTGTAAATTGCCACTGTGAGGTAACTGATAAGGCTACATACAACAATATGAAACAGGCACTACTGAGTCAGTTCAGTGGCAACGGATTTCACGCAATCACCAACGTTATTGCCTCAGATTTGTATTGAATGACTCCGTAACGAAAGACATTAAAGACATCAAAGATGTTGATGTGGTCTGCTGAGTCCAGATTTACTGTTTACCGAGTGATGAGCACATCAGGATAAGAGAGGGGGACGAGTTAATCCACTTATCAAGCAGTTGGTCGGGTCTTAAAAGGTCAGCAATGTTATGTACCCATGACATGTCTCTTCCCTGATGGCTCAGGTATATTTCTAAGATGACAATACCAGGATTCATATCTAAGTGTGAAAAAGCATAAAACATTTTTAAACATGCATTGGACATATGTGATCAAAGCAAAAGGACGCTGCAGCTAAATATTTGTGGATGCGACATTGTTGGGACACGCCATATATTTCATAACATGCCTCTTATGAAAAACACGATTTTTGTAATTTTTGCACGTTAACATAAGGTTGTTCTACAAAAAAGCAAAAGGCACATTGTTTGATTGATGTGATCCATAATGTCCACACATTAATGGCCTGAAGTTGACCCCAAATTGTGAAGTCAGAGTATTAGCAGTTCTAAAGGTGAAGTATGATCGGCAAACAAGGGCAAATACAGAGTTTGTCAAAAATTTTTTACAAGAGTGTTAAAACATGAAATG
>KV751358.1:2039239-2098663 GCA_001698575.1 Mola mola
CTTTGCCCACAGCCAGGCCGATGAGACTGATGCACTCAATGGTCTTGCCGCGGAGCAGCCGGAGCTCCTTCTGCACGGCGTTCTCCACGATGTGTTTCAGCGAGGGCATGAACAGGTTGTAGTATGGCACAAACTTCTCCTCGGCTGTGTCTGCCACCGAGGCGATGGACGTCACCACCTGCTCCAGTACCAGTTTGGTGCCTTTCTGGATCAACTGGAGGCAGAAGAGGGCACACTTGTGACTGAATGCCAAGTGTACACGTTCTGAACACTGCTGCAAGTACAGAGAGTTAGCAGGAAGTAAGTGGGGGCTTTGCAGCAGTGTACCTCTTGTAGCTTGGCTTCCATGATGATGTGAAGGTGCTGCACCAAGCTGTCCAGGTATGGGACCAGCAGAGATTTGGGACAGTCCTCTGTGAAGTTGATGAGAGCAGCAGCTGCATGTGCCTGCACCCGAGGGTTGCTCTGGTCCTTCATGGTCTCAAGCAGGGCTGAGATCACCTAGAGGGGAGGGGGGGAGGCAGGGTCAGAGTCTACTGTAGCGGATTGAAGAGATGCATATATTCACGTGTGTCATTACAACTCAGGTTCATTTGATATTACAACATGTCATCAACTCCGTTTCTTCAACAAGCAGTCATCTTAAACATGTGACTTTAGTTACCTTATCGTGGAATTTCTTCTGGAAGGTTGGGGCAAAATCTGTGGCCATTTGTCCAATGGCATTGCAGGCAGCGTAGCGTACCCTCGGATGCTACGAAGGGGGGGAAAAAAAGCCAAACTCAATCACAGAAGCTCTTTTTTTTTTTTTTTTTACACCTGGATAATCTATTCTACCATGTGCCATTTCTTTACAAGCGTTTCTTACAGGGTCAGCACAGAAGAGGAGGACAAAGCTGACGATCTCTTGGAGGATGGCTTCCATCTGCTGGTGGCAGCCCTCACCAATGGCTGACAGCGCCATCAGCCCGGCGTGGCGGTACTTCCAGTCAGCTGGGGGACAAACACTGGCAATTTAACGCTGACCTTTGATAATTAAGTTGAACTGGTTCACAACTAAAGAAGCACACAGCTCAATGTTTCCATTAGAGAGACTTAATGTTAGGAAAATTATTTCAGATCCGACATGTGTGACATTTTGTACTCACGGTTCTGCAGCATCTGCATGATGTGCTGCTTGATCATGGGCAGAATGATCTTCCCTCCCAGGCCGCAGGCGATTCTGTCCAGAGCGCTCTCCCCAGCCACGGCGTTACTGGTGGGACACGAAGAGCAAGTCATTCATTGGCAAACTCCTTACACGGCTCTCAAAAATACACCAGTTCAGTATTTGTTCATCTTATATTTAAGTGCTTTCTGGTCAACAGAATCCCTGACCATCACTCAGTAGTGAGATGGTGCTGTGATCTCCAGGCCCATACCTGTCAAAGTCATCATCCTCCAGCTCATCAGCCATGGCCCACTCATCGTCATCCTCCAGGTCCACCATCATCGCCAGCATCTGTGGAACTGGAGACAAGACAGAAAATCTACCCACCTCCCTTGTATGAGGGGAACAATGAAGAGATTCAAACTGCAGGTGAACTGGAGCCTCACCACTCTGAGCCACGATGGCCGTGTGCTTCCTCAACATGGCCGCTGCCGTCTCAGATAAGGTGACAATAACCTCAAGCGCCAGCTGTCGCTGCATGTTCGTCAGGTTGTTGTCGGCACACAGCTGAAGAGACGCAGCAACGTGTCGGTCAAGATATCCAAAAAAGAGGTTGCAGTCTATTGGCTGTTAAGCTCTAGACATGTGACTAATGTAAATCTGAATGCCTCAGGTGGGTTTCCACAGCAAAGTATAACAAATGTGAAGAAACTTAGTGCTGGTGTTTTACATCAGGCTGACTCACCTTAAGACAGAGCTGCAGAGTAGCCTCCAGGTTGGGTCTCAGGTATTTGGGTGCCGTGTCTGCAATTTCCACTAAAGACTTAAGCACAGAGTCGTCTCCCTGGTAGGACGACTCATTCACTGCCTGTGTAAAAAAAAAAGAAAAAAAAAAAAAAAAAAAAAGAGAAACGGACTCATTTGATTTGAGCGCTTCATCTCCACCATCATGAGTCAGACAGAATCACATGAACAGTAGAGGCGGGACTGTAACACATTCAATCCATGATATAAAGTGACAGGATTCGATTGTCAAGCAGTGTAAAACATGCCGTCTGCTTTGATGGGTAAAGTCAGTAACAGTCTTGTCTCTCATCAGTTTATGTCACCTTTAACTCGTATGTATTAGTGGAAAAATGCAATTACATTTTGGCCAAATTTCAGTCACAATATTTTCTCTCTGTAAACTTATTCAATTCAGATTGTGTTGTTGCAGTCATGGTGATGTAAGAGCAGAGTGGCTCCTTTAAGAACAGGCTGCCACGTATAACAAGTGTGAGGAAATTAAAGTAAGGGAGCACCAGAGACACAGCTGAGACGAGGGGACTGAAGTAGTAGCAGTTAGCAGCTAGTTGGCTATCTAGCAGTGTTTTAAATGTTCAGTAACAAACTAAGCTGTCGGTATATAAAAGACCATGGTAGAGCGTGCTGAGTTGTTTCACTATTGCTGGTGAAAGAAGCACAGCTCCCCTGTTCCCTGACCAGGCAAAGCCTAACAACTCATAGTCAGTTGCTCATACACATTGCTCATATTCCGACAGAAAGACTAGACAGGGAGAGTATTGTCATTCTGAATGTCTGGTCTTGCAAACACTGGTTAAAAGGTCATAAACAAACAATTATGTCAGCCCTCATTAATAAAGATAACACTAACAACATTTTATGAGATGCAATAACAGGTCAGCTCATGACTGTTTGAAGGCAAACAAACTCTTAAATGGGTATAATCATGAATATAATAGACAGAAACAAAAACACGCTATCGACAAGATGTCATCTCACTCTGACCCTTTACATTAATGGGCCTCACTGCTGAATAAAAACCATTACTGTTGATTACATACAGGCACAACTCACTACTTGAGAACAATCTGAAAGAATCCAAAACACAAAGAGGTCAAGTCCCTCTGGGGTGAATCTGCCACCTTAAAGCTAGTATCTTAAGTTCACTGTCCTGGGTTTTACCTGCAGGATGCCGGGCAGCAGGTCAGCAAAGTGCTTCAGCAGGGCTGTGTTGCTTTCATTAGCCAGAACAAAGGATGCTGCAGCTCGAGCGGCAAGGGTTCGGATCTAAAAAAAAAAAAAAAAAAACCCCAAAAAAATTTATATCTTGATTTAAAAAAAAAATGAAAGACAAATGCATTAAACTGTTAATTAGGTAAGGAACTGCCCAAAAGCATCTTATAAGATCTTACCTGTGGGTTAGCCTGGTCCTGCATGCACTGAACCAGCATACGTTTGATAACCTCCATATAATGCTGCTGCTGGTTGCCGAAGATTCCTGGGAAGTTCCTAAATAGGCCGAAGAACGCAAGTGTAAACCGCCTTCTGTCTGATCATACAAGTCATCACGCAACATCATATGACCCCCCCGCCCCAACCCAACACGCAGACTTTCCCCTATGAAAAGTGATATAACCATTCACTAAGCTCGATTTGTTATCCAATGGTTCATTTGCAAAAAAGCAAAAATATTGTAATTCCTTTTTACATTTATGTTGGGACTAGAGAGGTCAGAAAATTTATTTTCAAGGCTCCCATGAATTAATCAAAACTCGTCATGGTTTTGCCGCTAAACATGCTGCGTCATAGTTGTTGTGCAATTCAAACAGGTCAATTCGTTCTTGCGATATTTGCACAGTTTTATTTTCAGTCTTTGGGAAGCAGAAAAGCTGCCACGCCTCTGATTTGAACAATGGAGAGAAATCCTCAACGTGTGCTTCGCGAGCCATCGCCATGTTGCCCGTTGTTTACGCTTGCCCACTGCTACGTACACATTAAGCCATTATTATTTGACATCTAAATCAAATGGATGAGTGATAACATCTCAGATTTCATTGAGTAAATCATTGCGCCACAACACCACCATTGTTTGCATTTAGTCATATTGAACTGTGTAGTCCATCTATATACTATTAAAGGTACCCGCTTAAAGTAAATAGTAAATAACCTGTTTGCATTTAAAGGCTCATTATTAAGCTTAGAATGTTTCTGAACTGATAGCTACTACAATAAAAGCTTAAAAATGAGAGGAAGCGATGAATCTGATTCGTCTAAGACCGATGAATTTTAGGGGTGACATTAATAGGAGCTAAACAGAAGATGTGGGGCTCACCAGAATATGTGCAGCGCAGCTTCACGTAGGCCCACATCGTGAGAGTTGACAGACTCAAACAGAAACTTGAGCAACTCTGGCCATTGATTATTCCCATCATCATCTAGGCGAGAGACAAAAACAATTCATGTTCATCTCTGCAGCAAGAACCTCATACATGGTAAGATACATGGTGATCTTTGACGTGTCCACACGTACCAATGAGGTTGCGGGAGAGCTCAGCTGCTATGTCGCAGACCTTCTTGCGGATGTTTGGCAGGGTCTCCTGTTGAATGCTGGTCAGCAGCTCCGTCTTGATGGCGGCCTGCAGCGACACCGTCAAACCCGGGTAGATCTCCTCGAAGGACGACGACAGCAGCCGTCGCAGGAGCACCGCTGCCATCTGTCTGACCTGAGAGCACAAAGCCACAGTTTCAACTTCCCATATCCAAGAACCCTTTCAGACCGAGTTCTTGTCGGGAATTTTTCTAGCTTTATTTGATCCCACATGACTGGAAACCATTTCATACTTGAGCCCATTTTTAGTAGTTTCCATGTCAAAATAACACAATCACATTAATCGGCGTTACAGGATAAATTGTAGGATTGGAGCGGTCATAAAAGTACAGAACCGTTCTTGGAATAAACTTAGATGTTTAAAAGTCAAAGTCCCCCCCAAAAAAAAATGAAAACATACAGCATCTGATAAAGGCAGAGCAAGTCTCTGCTCTCGTTTCAAGACTCTATAAATATCAGCCTTGAGCAACAGAAAAAGGACAGACGCACGAGAGACCAAGCAGCTGCTGGAGTCCACAGAACTGCCCGAATGCCAACACTATGACTCATAACAAGCCTTCATGTTAGGCCACAGACCCGGAAACATTGTTGAAATACAAATAATGTGACACCTCTTGCCAGATTTCTCATTAACAGATGCAATTCTCACTGGTGATGCGATGGAAGATATGAGTGTATCAGTGTTTTCCTTGTACAACAAACTGAGAACTTATTTTTTAATGGTTCTAATGGTTTCATCTGCCAAGCTATTTTAGATACGAAGAAACACACAGCAAAAGCATTTAATGACAATTAAACTGTACACAGAACATTTAAGACACAACCACGGGAATTAAACCGCAGATTCCTTGGACCTGGGCTGAAGGAACCATAGACATGTTAGCTTACAAACCTCTTCTGCAGCAGATGCATCTCTGATGGCCTGTAGCAGGAACGTGATCTTGGTCTGACCGGGGATTGTGTCATAGGTCTCCTGCAGAGAAAATTGGCAGTGGAAAAGTTAAAACACTGAATGTTGCAGACGCAAAGGTTTAGCCTCATGATAAACGCATCTCCACTTGGAGCCATGTTCACGTTGTCGCAGTAATGACGTTCTGAACACGCGCGTCTTCCGACCTGTCTTTTCATTCCTGTTTGAGGATAAACTTGTTTTTGCAACTGAAAGTTTCATGCTTGTAGGCCACATGTTCCAACACTGTAGAAATAACACACTGACATGGGAAGTAAGCTGCTAACAGAAAAAAAAATTAAGACACAACCAATTAGTATGCTAATAACTGCTATTGGCCAATACTAGCTGCCACTGAGAACAACCTTCCTAAGTCACAGATAATTCAAATGTCCGAGTGTTTTAATTTTGTAATTGTTTACTAAAACAAACCCACCCTTCCTGCAATGTGGAACGTGTTTTTCAAGTAGAGTGAAAGTAAAAAATAAAGACTGGATGTTGTCATGCACGCACATCTGTTCCTATGTTCCTCAACTCCTGAATTTAAGATACATGAAAAAATAATACTACACAAGGTGATGCAGTTTAACCCCGAATGTGTGCTGAAAATAAGGGTAGTGCGGGTGTTACAAACAGAAAACAGTGGACTAAAGATGCAACCCCATTTCATGCCGACAGATTTCAATGATTAAGTGACCAAGAAGCTCTAAAAGGGTCTCTTGCATGGTTAAGTTCATTAATTTGAATGACAAAGAGGCGGGCAGGGAGGAGTAGCAGTGGGGCAACAGTATGGTGGAGGAGAGACTGAATACAGCCCAACATGCTTCAATAGAAACTGCAACTACTGTGGTGTGTGTGAACAGCCAGTTAACTTCAGAGGCATCACAAAAATGTTTTTGAGACGATATCTCGTGTCACGTAACATTCACATTGTGCACTCACTTATTGACAATGAGTAGTTTGTATCAGATTATACACTCAACACATTCTTAACTACAGAACTTTCCTCATATTTCAACCTCAAGACTCAATGGTACTTTCGCTTCCCAGCCTGAACATTATTTTTTTTTTTTTTTACTTCATGGCTGCTATCCTGCGGAAGTCTTCAATGCAGAAGTTTAGTAACCTTAAAGTCCTGCGCTGTGGATGGATCATTTCTATTGTGTGTTTAAGACAGAGAGGGGGTGTTTCTACAAAAGGATGAATCCAATGAGCTTAGCAATGCAGCTGCCGGTCTGTGCTTCACAAAGCAATATGCTGACTGCCAGTGTGTGTGATAAGATTCAACCACCTCATCCAACAGTGGGTTGCTGGAGAGGCAACAATGATGTTCCGCGACAACAGGCTAATCGTGGTGGGAAGAGGGCCAGCCAGACTGAGCCCAAACAAATCCTCTGAGAGAAATTAATCCAGTGAAAGGGGGCATGACCTAGGTCTTTGTAGTGACGTGGCTGAAACTGAGATAATTTAACCCACATGTGCTATTAAACCACACCGGGAAGTCGACATCTCTATTAAGTCGCCGTGTTAAAACGGATTTTTAGGTAAAAATGAGTGCAGGCCATCGCAGAAGCACAGCTAGCATGTCTCGCCCTCTCAATGAACTGGCTCTACCTCCATCTGTAACGTTACGTTAACCCATTGTTCTTTGCTGGCTACGGGGGCACAAACCAAGCAGCATGTATGTAATTTGTGATCCTTTCAATGTACAACTGTCTAGCAGCAAAATCTGTTTAGTGCTAGCTCGCAAGCTAATAAAACTAGCCACAATGTAGTACCTGTTTAGCTTCAAGCTACTTCCTGTACTCCACTGGCTAAGTGCATTCCATACATTCTCAGCTGAATAATTCGCGACTGGTATTGCGGAAAAGAACGGCTCGCTTTTGATTGAAACGCGTGAGTGCAACGCAAACAAACGCACATGCGTGCGGCCACGACGGGGCTTGCGGCAGCAATGTCCACATAACTACGCAACATGGAGGAGATAGTTAGCGTTTAGCCTGCTAGTGCGCGGTGTCGGCTTCACGGTGCACGTGGGCTACCGAGCCTGACGTGAGAGCTCGCTGCGCGCGCGGCCAAACCGGGCTGGCCAGGCTGCTACCCTTCGCTAACACCACCGCCCCGGGTTCTACACTCGTCCGGGGCTTGTCACCGCGATAAACGGCCGCGTGTCCTTCACCCACCTCTGAATGTTTCCTGGCGTTATTGTCGGGGCTCATCAGGCTGCCCAGCAAGACGTAGAACTGCTGCTGTTCCGCCATTGCAGTGTGGTGCGAAGAGAGTAGCCGGGTGGAGGAGCGGCGAAATGAGCCCGGCAGCCCGTGGCTCGGTCACACACAGCTGCCGAGCGCCTATTGGCTCGCTTTATCAACTCGACTCGCTGCTCATTGAGCCAGACGCCAGTAGCGAGCGCGCGCCATTGGCTCCCGCGGCATCTGCGCGCCTATTGGACGGAAGCTTTACCGGAAGCTGTGCCGGGAACTACTAAAGCGCGGGAAATGGTTTCATTAACGTCAGGGGCGATGGGCGTTATTATAAATATGCATCAGCACTGGTAGAAATTAAATAAATATACTTATTTTGTATGGTGACACTTGCCTTAATAAAATATGAGATTTTTTTTTTTTTACTCATAAGTAGCCCTGCATATTGATCAATTCATCAGTAATAGTTATCTGATAAATAAAAAGGTGTGCTTCACAGGGGAGCGTTTTAAAAAAAGATATTTTATCATTAATATACCACATGTGTGGCCGAATTTCAAGGCTTCAGGGGATTGAGCGAATGATTTCTACGACCAAATTTGTAACGTTTTAACATTCTGGTTTAATTATCATGATTACTGAGAACAATCATTTTCACACATATACGACTATTATAAAATATAGAGCTGTAACGATTATTCGATTATTTGATCGAGAGAAAATTAATTGACCACCGTTTTCTATAATAGTTAATAAAAGTTTCAGTCTTGTTTCGAGCAAAATTATCAAGCATTTGTTGGTTCCTGCTTTCAGCCGTTTGAAATAGAGAAATCAAACAATAACAAATAGCTCAATTCAACACAAAATGCCACTTATAATGACGAATGCAGTCTCAAACTCATTTGACACACTGAATAGAAATCCCTCATATGAGCACGCATTTGCAAATCAGGTGTTGTCTCAAGCACACTTGATGCAACTAATCAAGGGCTTCATTGGTTGGACTGGGGAGGGGGTGTGATGACAGTGATTGCATGTTAGAAATATGGCTAAGTCAATGGAATTTGTCCAAAAAGGCAAGAGAAGAGACTTTTTCCTTGCAGCGAATGTCTTAAGAGACACTACCTGGCCGTGGCAGAAAGAGGAGGCTATCAAAAGCTGTTAAAGGATTCCTGAGGAGGTCAAAATGGTCAAAAATACTGATGTGACTGCAAAAGACCTGCACAAAGACTTGTGGCAACATGCACTGAGGTTTGAGTTTGCGCAGAATAAGTTTGCACCTTCCATGTCTGAACTCCAAGAAATTCCCCACTACTGACCTAAAAAGCACAAGAAAAGTCAACTTCACTGAGCTCCAAAAAATATATGTAAATGAGCCAGAGAAGTTTGGTGATTATGTTGTGTGGAGTGTTGAAATTAAATGGGCCTATGGATCAATGGCATGTCTGGAGGAAGAAGAATGAGGCGTAAACTGAGAAGAACACCCTGCCTGAGGTGTCGCATGGTGATGCTCTGGGTCAGTTTTTCCTTTCTCTGCCACTGGAACCCTTGCAGTGTTTGAAGGCCAACATAGATTCAATCAAGTATCAGGAAATCCTAGGAGAAAACATAATGTCATCTGTGTGGAAGCTGAATCTTGGATATCACCAGACTTTCCTACAGGACAATGAGTCCAAGCATACCTCAGAGTTCCCCAAGGCTTATCTTCTGGACGATTCTAGTGTGGCCATCACAGCTGCCTGACTTGAAGCCCAGAGAAAATCTCTGGTGGGATTTGTGGAAGGGGGTTGCAGCACACAAACCCAAGGATATTAGTGAACTGGAGGCCGTTGCCCATCATGAATCTGCTAAGATTTCATCAGGACACTGCCAGAAACTGGCGTCTGGCATTACGTTTGCCACAGGTATTGTGAGCAAAAGGGTGCTTTACTAAGTGCTAAAGCCACTTGACCTGATGAGGTTGAATAATATTGAGACTGCAGTAAACATTAAAGGTGGCATTTTGTGTTGAATTTGAAAAAAATAACACTTATAAATATTGTTACACTAAAAAATAAATTGTTCTTGTTTGATTTACTTTCTGACAGCGATATGTGGGTGCAAATATTTGAATTTTACGCAGCCTGAGGAGTGTAGCATAGTCCCAGCAGATGGCAGCCAAGTCTTTTTTAAATAAACCCAGCAAACCTCTGCCAGTGAAGTCAACAGTGTGTTAATAGGTCAGATTCACTGTGTCACAGAGCTCCAATTCCAAACAGCTCTTCACCCAAGAAAAAGGATTAGGCCACATGTTCGTACTTAAAGAGTGGATGTATTTACCTCAATCAGTCACTGATTTAATTCCCCTCTTAGCAAACAGGCAAACAGGCACAAATCAAACTTTCCTTGATGTCATGTGATGAACTGATGAAGTGGAGGTATGAACGACAAGGGAGCCAAGGGGAGCTTAATTCCCCTTATTAAGAAATGAGCTCCCCTGACAACATGCTTTGTGAATTACTCATAGTATACTTTTTTTTCCCCATGAATTATTTTATTATTCAGTATCTTTCTCATCATGGATAACATGTATAATTGGAGTAATACTGATCTATTGTTTGTGTATGACTGTGACTCATCACTCATAACAGGCAGCATGAATGCAAATTCCTGCCATCATGATTGACTCATGGTGGCGCAAACTAGTAAATGTCACTCACTTTACCTCATTAATAGTTTTTTTTTTTATATCAGTTGTGCTGATATGAAACAAGGAGGCCCACAAGTTTACATCTTTCTTTGCAACAAGGATATTCAGTTTTCTTTGAGGCGTGTGCGGCCCCAGCCTCCCCCAAAAAGTAAGCTCTTACACTCTATTAAACCCTAAAATTCCTACGGTGGATCCTCATTTCTCTATAGTGGCTAAATGGACTGGTTACAGTGAGACAGAGAGGCTAAATGGGCTGGTTATAGTGGGACACAGGACAAATGGACTGGTTATTATATCCACTGAGAATGGTGAAGCAGAGAACTTGAACAGAGCAGACTGAGGCTCACAGATTAACGCTCGGTGAGGTGAAAACATCCGCAGTACTGTAGCGTTGTGTTTTCAGGTTAACTGTAGTAAAGCTGAACAGTGGAAACTGCTGTGTATTTATAGTTCCTAATGTATACGCTGAAAATCTGTTTTAAGAAGCGGTGCCTCTTGACAGTTCGGATATGTTGCTCCATTAGTGTTGTTGGAGTGGTGAATGAACCACTGATTTTATGAAGAAAATGTTACTTTCTTATTTTTTACTTGTATCTGACTCTCTTTTTATATTTGTCATTAATTTTTTTTTTTTTTAATAGAGTTTGTTTAAAGAACAAACGTACAGAAAAAGCAATACCTACAATAACTGTAACAATAGTTAACGTGAGTAAGCAATGGAAGGATCCATCTCTTACACATATCATGCCAGTCGATACACATACATATGCATAGGCACCATTCAATTCACCTATAAACAAATCCACGTGTATGAGTTACAGTTTTGCCCTCGGGGGACAAGGACAAACCAATGTTGATGCAAATTCTTAGTCAAGTCAGGGATAAGTGCTTCTATAGTTCAGGATTTTACTTTTAATTTTACTTGAAATGTCAGAAATACTATAAAAACTATAACGAGATATTTGTAAGTGAGGATAATTTAGACTTTGTGCAGTTTAAGACTTATCATAGTCCTCCACTATGATAGGTTTTGGGAATGAAAAAAAACATTTAATTGATTCATCATATTGTTTTGGAAATATCTGTTTATTTATTGAGGGTTTATTGGGAAGGACGTAAGTCAACAGTACATATAAACATTGATTTAAAATCCGCCTCGCAGCTGAATGGAAACAGGGCCGTTCTTACTGCTGCTAACGCTCGTAAATATCCTCTCAGATTGAAGTGGCATTAAATCCTGAGCGTGTTCCCCACAGGCCTCCACAGTTCCATCAAAGGTCCGGATGAAGTGGAAAAGCAGAGAAAGATGGATGAGGGGACTTTAGCGCTGCGGGGCTGATGGACGGGTGGCCGGTTGTTTTCTCCTCTCCCACAGTCTAGAATGCAGAGCGTGTTTACCTTTGTTTATTCAGGGAGAGTTGTGTATATACTTGTACCTAACTAACTGCCCCCTAAAACTACAACCTGCCTCTTTTACATCTGCATTTCTACATAAACATCTGAACAAGTTATGATGTGTAAATATGACAGGTTTGGAGCTGTCAGATGGAACGTTTAGGCGAGCAGCGTCCTCAACCCTCCTAGCTCACGTTAAGCACTTCCTCGACCTACGGTGAGCTCAGTGAATATGATAGCTCTCATTACACCTCAAACTTTTTCACATTAAAACGTTTCCCATGCGTCAAACTGCCCATTTTTCACGCACGGCTCTAAGTAAGATTCGTCACTGGGTTGTTTGTTTGCCCTCTCGGCTGTAGGAGTCCTGTAGGCACAGTTTGATTGCTGCAGGAGAAGGGCAAGGCTGTCAGACTCAACATAGCTTGGCTTGTTTAAAACGGAGCGAGTCTGAATGTTTCAAATATTAAAAGTCAATATTTCTTTGTGACTCACAGAGGGCCATGTGTACTGAACAAGACCCCCATTGAGGGCTACGACAGGGCGGGTGTGTCCCTAAACCGGGTGTTGGTTTAGGGAATTAAGAACTGTTGGGTAACCACTGTAGGCTTCTTTTACAGCTGGATTAGTAGACAACATTGGAGAGGAACTAATATACTGTTAAAAACTCACATAGTTGTCCCATCTTTATGTTATGTGTACATTTACAACCGTAAATCTGCTACAAAATTACATTTGCTCTGGAGGAAATGGAAGCTAGCACTTAGATCCCATTTACTCACAATTTTTCCAGTCCAGGATGTGTGATGTTCTGGCTGCAGAGAGACTCCAGAGATGGACGGGTGGATACCCTTTGGTCATTGGTGGAGGTGCCCATAGTGTGAAATAAAGAGCAAGAAAAGTCCACACTGAGAGCTGGAATGGCTCTGACAGGAGGCCAGGATTCAATCCCAGTGTGTGAACAAACGTCAGAGTCAGCTCGGATTTAACTTCCTTAAATAATGTATGATATGTGTAGTAAATTACGTCAGTCATATTTATAATGTACCAATTTTTTTATTTTCTAAACATAACCAAGTAGTTTTAGAGCCTAAACTGAACCAAAATGACAAATGTGTCACACAAGCTTTATTTTGAAAGTCTAAATCCCACCCATTTAAATGTTAATGTTGTGGCATTACTGTTGGGTGTTAAGAAACTGCTTGCAAACACTTTTTCAATGTCCCCATTCTGTTCATGTGTTTCAAGAGGCCATAAAAAAGAAAAGAAAACAGCTGATTAACATTTAATGTCTGAATTATTTGCAACAAACGGCAGGTAATAAAATAATTACAATGCAGAGAGAACATAAAATGCTCAAAAAGTTGTTTTTTCAGAACAGAAGTCACTAACATAGTCTTTAGTTGACAGGATGGTGAAGGCTGCTGTTCTCTGGCCATCTTTGACTGATCCTGGTTCGACTTTAGTTCAGTAGGCTCCCACATGTTATTTCTCAGCTGTGACAGCGGGGCTGTAGCGATAGATTTGGAGGAGGCCAACCTGAAGTTTGCAGAGAACCAGCCATTCATCCTACTGTGGCTGGGGTTCGGTGCTGTGGCGAGACCGGGGCTGAGAGAGATGAATGTCCTGTCCTGTAAATGCTGGGAGCTATTATTGGTGTCTGATCCTATGCTGGACTCACAGAAAGCTAAACAACCCTAAACAAGTCACTTTTTATGGGCTTGATTTCTAAACAGGTGGTCACACATTCACCTTGTCAGATTGGAATCCACTTCTAAATTTGTGCCTGGCTAGTATCTCTGTCAACCGTACAAAGACTTTGTATTTCCTGTATGTTGACGCTAAACATCTGCACTGAGGCAGTGGTAGTAGTCTGGACTACAGACGTCCAAACTACATGTTTACTTACTAAATAAAGAGAGAGTTCACTCAAAATCAAAATACATATTTTTACCTGGAGTGCTATTTATCCATCCAGAGAGATTCCTTCGGGTGTATTTTTGGTTGTATTAATAATGTGGTTATAATAAAGATAAAGGACTCTTGACACCTGGTTTGACAGTAATTTCAGTTTTAAGCATGCCACCATTAAGCTTGTTCAATCATGTTTTTATCACCCCAGAAATATGTCCAAAATGAGACCCATCCTGACCTTTAAAGACAGAGACAGATACACAAGCTTTTATCTCATCATACCTGGATCACTGCAACAGTCTTTACCTGCCTGAACTAACAATCCATAAATTGACCCTAGACTGTCCAGAACTCAGCTGCCAGGCTTCTTTTTTTTACCTAGAACTCAGAGACGAGTTACATACCCACCGTCGTACATTCTTTAAAGTCCTCAGGCAGCTCTTCTGTCTTTTCAGAGGCTGAAAAACTGAAGGACAGTCAATAGCCCAGAGGCTATTTAAAATGTGTTTTTTTTGGATCATATATCTGCAAAAACTGAGCATCCTACACCATAATGATGTAGATGACAAACAGCAATACAGAGGAGGAATATGGGATGTTTCTCAGGTATTTATAGAAGAAAAAAAATACTCGTAATGATGTTTTCCTGGTGTTAATGTCAACCATAACGAGCACACACTGTATACCGACTCTGAATGCTGAACTCGGCGATGATAAACGCCTTCATTGAGCCACCAGCATTTACGCAAGCTGAGCTAAATGTAACAAGAAAACATTCAGCAACTAGCGAAATAGAAAGAGATGAATACACAGAAGAAATCCTTAGCGCTTCCAAATTTTAATGAAATTCCCTGACACCAAAGACCGTATCCTGTGTTTAATGATGCTCAGAAACTTTCTGTCATTGATGGGTCAAATTGAATTTTGTGCTGGCCGTGAATACGTTACTCTGGAGGCCAGACTGCATTTCTTTGTTTAGGCAAACAAAATGTTTGTCAGAGCTAATGACATTTGCTGTTGATTCTGTCTCCACATTAATGTGCTCACTGATATGCTGCGTCCAACCAACCGCAAATGAGAAACTGAGAAAGAATCCACAACACTTACTCTGCTGATTGACCCTGCATACAATGATTTAGGATCCACTTATCTTTAGCGGCTTAGCAACTAATTTTAATGTAATATTGAATGAAATTTTGCATCTTGAATAAGATTTTTAAATATTGTGCTGCAGCATATTGCGCTGCTTCATTGCAATAGCATTATTAAAGGTTCTGAGCCATAAGATAAAGTGGAGCCCGTACAGAATCGCTCTAACCCTGCATTCTCTGCAATGGCCAGCAGGGGGCAACACCACTAGTTTCAGAAAGATTTCAATTGTATTTAAGTTTGATTTATGGTCTCCTGCATTGTGTATGTTCTCAGTTGCTAGTTTCAACACAGCATGATGTTCATTTTTCAAGCGATAGATTAAAATATAAGATAAAGCAGAGTACGGTTCAGGGTGTGGCTACCTTGTGAATGACAGGTCCTCTGTATCTCAGCCAGAGCCAGTCAGGATAGAGGCCACGTCCTCCTCCCAACTGCACCATCTCATCCAAATATGGTCTCACCTGACTTTAAAAAACCAAGATGGCAACGATGCCAAACTCATGTGCCCAGAAGGGGGACCTGGGGTGCAATGGCCAGCTTTGAATCTGACTGGTTGCGCCATTATCTTTAGGCATGATTGATAATCTGCCCAGTGAGATGTGAGACCTTTGCTTGAAGCGGGAATGTTTTTGATTGTGCATTATTGTTTGTACATACTTCTGGAGAAATTGTTCTTAAAGAGCTTTATTTTGGGGGTTTTCTGCGGCGCAACATTTGCATTTTGATTGTATTACTGTTTGTCATTTAAATGCATTTATTGGAAACTGCTTTGGATAATAGTGTCAGCTAAATGCAAATCTGAGAAAGAACGTGATAGATACAAAAGTGTCCTCAGCAGTTCTGGTTTGCGTTCATGTTTTTAATCCGAGATTTGTGCGACGCTGCGTTCACCTACAAGTAGCAGTTTACAGTCACTAATTGACGCTTTCAGCATCACCTTGGCTCAGTGTGAAAAAGTTTATATTAAAGGCACAATCACAGACAGGTCAGACATCCCCCTCTATTCTGAATGATGTTTGCTCTACACAGGCGGGAAAGCTCTGCTCCCCCCTCCCACCTCAATTACACACCCCTGTTTCTCCCCCGCCACTCACACACTCCGGTCAGTGTGCCACAGCGTGCCGATGTGTAACAAGTTTCTCTCTCCTCCGTCGGATCGGAGCCACTCGTCTGTGCCTGAATGTGATAGTGAAGGTAAGATCATCTCCTCATCTCTGTGCAAGTGTGTGTGTGTGTGTGTGTGTGTGTGTGTGTGTGTGTGGGGGGCGGGGGGGGGGGGGGGGGGGGGCTGGAGCCTATCTCAGCATCCCAGCATCTTCGGGCGAATGAGGGGCGGGGGGGGGCGGTGGTTGGCTGTTTAGAGTTGTTTCAGCTTGTGTTCTCCACTCCTGTTGCCTACATCTGTTCTACTGTCAGCCTGCCTCTTTACTTTCTGCAGTCTCACTTTTTCTTCAATGAACGTGACCCTTGACCTCCCCCCTCCCTCCGTGGATTACTGTTTACCTTTGAAGCCCAACAAAATATAAAATCCAGAATATGTAGAAATGCAAATATTTTCCATTGAAAAATATGAAACTCCTACAAACTATAGGCCTGGCCTCTTCAGTGAGCACAGAGATATTTTACGCTGTTAAATGTGATTGAATAATGACTAAATGAAATATTCTGTCATTTCTGGTGCTTTGAACCAAATCTCACTGCCTCACTGGATGTGAATGGAACATGGGTCACATGATAACAGCTTATCATACTGTGCTGTAATTGATCTTGACTATTTTTGTATAGAATTGATTTTTCTATTTTATTTTTACTTACTCTTGTCTGTACAAGGGTCTTATTTCTACTTGATTTTATTCCCGCACTATCCTGCATCCCACCCTAAAAATACGTTTACTGTCGATGTCTGTGAAGTTCCCTTGTTACTTGTTAACACAAATGAAGCAGATAAAAAGTCTGGAGTTGATTTCAGGTGTTGAATTGACATTTGGCAGCTGTTTGAGTGGAGCTATCAATGCAAGTGAATGAGACCATCAGTAGGCTGAAAAAACAAAATGAAAATGACGACCTCTCATTGTTCTTACCTCCAGTTTTCATCAATGACAATTTTTCAGGCCCGTCCCACAGATGCTTAGCCAGATTTGGATGTGGCTGCTCTGGATCTGGGTCTAACCTAGTCTTTTTATGAAGAGGTTTAATTACTGCCACTACAAATGTCTGCAGTCCAGATGGGCTGATTATGTCTAGAATTAAAGTACTAACTAGGGGTAGAATTTTAAGCAGCCGTGTTGGGATGGGGTCTAAGGCACCTGTTATTGGTCTAGATGATGAAATTGTTAGTTGCTAGAGGTCTTAAAGCTGCTTCCAAGGTGTTCAAAGATAAATCAGTACCAGATGAATGCAAGAAGTTAGGAATTCTGTCCATAAAAGTATAATTTTATCATAAAAAAGGTTATGAAATTGACATTACTAAGGCTTATTGGAACGAATTTTTGCTGAGTAGTTGGGTGTTCTGGCATCGCAAAAGTCCTTCCCATTAATGTTAAGGCTATCTTGCCAAACGAAGTAGGACTCCTAGAGTCCTACAATACCGATCGAGTCCAACAAAGAGATAAATGCCGTGCCAAGGCTGTCATTATCGATCTCCACGTGGATATTAAAATCACCTACAATAACTACTTTACAGTTTTAATAGCTAAATTTCTTAAATCAGAATCTTCTTATTGTGCATTTTGCAGGGTGTAACAAAAGCTCAGTGCTGAATAGGCGTGAACATGTAAGATTAGCATGCTTATAGAATAACAGCAGCTGACATCTTCGTTGTCAAAAAAACATACTGATAACAAACACCAAGAAAATGAGAATCATTTTGAGAATCATTCATCAGTAAAAGAAATGATTAAAAAAAAAATATAAGAAATAAATAATCCCACTCGAGTCACTGGCAGTAGACTTTATAATCTATAAACTCTGCGTCACATCAAGTGTCTGTGCCAATTGAATGTTAATCCACACATAAGAGTCCAGCATATATAGAGAATGGAATGTGTTTAAACAGGAGCCCTAAGCTTTCTTAAATATCCTATTTGAATGAAGTGACAGTGTGATCTTCGCTAGTTTTAAGCAGGACATAATAACCTCCAGCCGCTGCATATGAGTGGGTGAGGAAGCAGCTCTCCACATGTGCAGGATTGCTCACCGGGCCAGAAGGGAAGCAAAAGAGAGTGTGTTGTGATTCTGCACTTTGCTGTATCTCCCCTCCAGTGACGATTTTATACCGAACACCTGAGATAACTTGGTATGAATCTGATAGGGAATGACCGAAATCTCCCTCGCATGCTGCTCTGGGCTCTTGCATTGGGGCGTTCCTTAGATCCAACACCATGCAAATATAAGGCTTGTGAGATGATTTTATTTGAAATGGATTCAAAGGAAGTGTTCATGTCTGTTGATACGGAAGAGCTGGACAGTTTGCACAGGAGATATCGCCTTGTTTCTAAGAACCTGAAAAAGTTTGTGTCTCTGGGAGACTAAATTTGCTCCGCAATTGCTGAAATGATGCCAAATTGTTATCTATGAATAAATCTTCAACACCTACATTACCGTTCCTGTGCCGTTCTAGGAAGACAGAGTCGTGAGACGAAAGCTTGAATGAAGAACTAAATTCACATATGAATTCAGAGCTTGGTACACTATAACAAATAGAACTGGCTTTGGTGTTTTCCAGGATGGGTTTGAGAAACTAAGGTTTTTCAATTAGTTATGATTGACTTTGTTGTCAAATACAGCAACAAATCAATATGATTACTTGATATTAAACTGTCTACATATCGTATACAGTATTGGATGAGAAAGATGATGTTCAAGAGCCCACATTTAGTTTGTTATTTGAGCTACCGCTGTGGTGGTTGAGTTAAATGAGGTGGTCAGGGGACAGACAGTCTTTATGGGGTAAGTAACTGCTCTAATGGAAGCACAGAGAAGCATGTAAGACTGCAGTTCTGTCTCCTGGTGTATGAGAGGGCAGATAAGAGGAGGGAATCAGCGCAGCTGTAGGGCCTCTTTAGGATTCCTGCTCTCTACCTCCTCTAGCTGGAGCCAATCCGGCATCATTAGGCTTGGCAATTTACCCGAGCGGCCATTGTGGTGTGGCCATGGCACGTTAGTGTGTCTTTTTAACTGTGGCTAAACTCAGTCCATTCACTTGTTGAAGAGAGCGGCCATTGGCAGATAGCTGGCAGGTTGCACAGAGAGGCCATTCACCCCGTAGGAAGGAGCTGAGAACACTGCCTCGGAAATGTTCCTCTCTGAATATTCTGATTGGGAGACTTTTGGATGCCCTTGCAGTGTCGGTTTGCTCCCTAACAAATCCCCATGAAATGACTTCATGGGTTCGTCAATATCTCCCCTCTCCACCGTCAGGTAACAGTAATTTGGCTTTACCAGTAGTTGATTGTGATTCAGAAGGAATTTGGAGGGCGGAATTCAAGGTTTTTCAGTGTGTATGTAATGATATTTGGATTAAGTCCAATTACAACAGAGGTTAGACAAGAGGCTGACATAGCAGGGTCAGATGCCAGACTCCCTCCTTCAATTTTTGATTCTATGATGGAGCAAATTACAGGACCTCTGAATGAGGCAACAATAACTTGTAATTTATTTCCCTGTCACATCGACTAAGTAATAAGGATTTGTTTGTTTGGACGTCTGTGAAGATTCTCAGTCATCCAGGTCATGGTGCTCTTGGTGTTTCAGCTGAAGGCCACTGGACTTCTTGTAGTTTCTTGAGGACGTTTCGCCTCTCATCCAAGAGTTTCTTCAGATTTGTTTGGATTTGTGGCCCAGCCTGTCAGATGTTGTGTCATGGCCTATCCAAATGAAAACAATACACCCTTTAGCCTCAGGTTATCTGAGACTTATTTCCAATGTAAAGTCATTCACACCAGTGTCACATAGTTTCCTAAATTGAGAAAGGGCCAAAGGGGGCGGCGTTAAGCAACTTTGACCCAGGCGGGTGATGTTTGCTTCCTTTTTAAAAGCAAACGTCACCATTTCCTAAAGCTAAATACAAGGTCGTAAACATTTGTGCGTCGGCCAGAGATGGTAAAAGCCCTGTTATGTGTCAGGGAACGCTCAGGGAACGCTCAGCGATTGAAACACCTCTGCCGGAGGCCAACTAGATAAGATTTAAGATAAAATAAGATATTGCTTTGTTAGTCCCACAGTAAAATTTGCATAGTTACACCATCAGATGCAAAAAAAAAATATAGTATTTAAAACAAGATATGACTTGGAGATATGAAGCAGTAAGAAAAAACACTATAAACAATATAAATACTTCACAAAAAGCATAAACTTGTAAAAGAGATATTGCACTGTAGGATGGTGATAATTGCTCCGAAACGACGAAACGCTTTTAGGAGAAATTACTGATAAGGTTTTATTCATCTTGACAGAATAAGACACAGCACCATCTCTGCGTCACCATAGCTGCCGTGTCAGTGTGTTCATGCTTAGCGAGCTCAGCGGACGCGGCCACAATAGACGCCTCGCACTCTCCGCGCCCTCAAATCAGCTCACTCACATAGGAGCAGTGACACACACCACGGGAGGGCTGTCCTTTTGGAAAGGACTGAAGCATTCTGCTGCCTCAGTTTGTCTGGACACTAAGCGTGCATTTCCTGAATAGATTCTTTCATTAAAGAAGGGAAGGTTCCTAAAGATACTCAAGTTCCAGGTTACTTTAATGGATGTTTTAGTCTCAGACTTTTTTTCTGTTTTTTAAGGTTAGTTGTATTGAATTCATCCATAGTCAAAAACAAGAGGTTTGAACTGCGATTCTTAAATAAATATCTTAAATCCTGCATGGTTTACATGAAAATGTGCTAACCTGCTCTGTGTGTCAGTGGTTCAGTGACATATCGCTTAAATGAAAAAATAGTTCTGCAAAGTTTTACGCTTTTGTGACAATGTCTCCCTGTTTCAAAATCAGCCCAAACAAACGTCATACAAACATTTTTGGTGCCCCCTTTTATTGTTTCATACACCTATCATTGGTCGTAAGAGGTGATGAATTTTTCACAGCCTTAATAAATATGTCCTCAAGTAAAAATTCTCTTTCTTTTTTTCCTTTTTGTACTTTTTGAAATCTTTGCCATCTACCAGCAATGATGAGGAATACGATGTAAACCAATCTTATCTTAAAGGCACATCAAAAAGGTTGACCACCAGAAATTTAATGGAGTGTAACCATCCTTAAATATTATGTACATTTATTGTAGATAATATTATTATTGAAATATATTTAATGACTTTTTTCTGTCTTTTCATTGAAGTGGATTTGAGAGTGACTGGCAGTTAGGTACATTGTTTTTGGAATTTATATCAGCCAGGAAGTAACGAGAAATTAAGAAATTTGCACATAATTTTTCAACTGTAAAATGTCTTGCCCACGATTCTTTAATAGTTAAGTCTAAAGAATCCCTATGGCTTACTGTCTGTATGATAAAGTCAATGAAATAAAGCCGAGGCTACTGTCTGAGGGGCATTTTGTGAATGTGTGCAGGGGAAACAGTTTATCCTTTTCACCATACAGGGCTTGTAGGCTTATGCATTTTTAACTATAGCAATTATAACAAATCAAGTGCTAGTCATAAATGTCAGCGTAAAATAGGAGGCAGGTAAACGCTCTATATATGGGCACGTTTGGAGAGAAGAAGTGCGCAGTGAGCTGTTTTTGTTGCAGGCTTAGATCTGGTAGTGATAGCAGACTTTTCCAGACTGTATCGGCACTTCATGAACTCACTCAGTGTAACTTTGTTTTGAAGTGTATGAAATGTGCACATTTCCAAAGTCAGTTGATTGTTATAGATTTAGGACGTCTTGCAAGTAAGCACTTTATTAGGCACGCACGCATTGCTTTCTGAGGCCTGGCTGCTTAATAATCAGGTTCATCCTAATCTAATATAAGCAATGGCAACAAATATTATTTAAGAACCCCGGAGAGGCTTGTGGCATGTCTCCTTGGTCAGAATGCGTCAATAAAGTGTTCAAGAAACAAAACAAGATGAATCAAATGAGAATAAAAACAGCTTTGTTAATTTGACAAAAACAATTAAACCATTCAATTACCACATACAGCAAAAAACTGCGGATGTTTCTAGGGGACACTAAAAAGTGACGGACATGGAGACATTGTCTGACCAGAGTGTTGTTTTCTTAATATCATGATGTCATGAGTCAAATATTAGCTGGTGGCACACATCGGTTTGCATTTTGCTTATTATTGCATGTTAATCAAAATAATATCATGGAAAAACACACAAGACATCCCAATATTAAAATAAAGAAAAGTTAAAATTTGTGTTTTAGTTTATTTTTTACACCACTGACTCCAATGGCTTTGTCTAAAAACAAACATGTCCCGTGTGTCGACTTTTTAGTGTCCCCCAAAAACATAAATATCTGCTGTCATCTCTGCTGTTTGCAGCATTTTTCTGTTTTGTTGTGTTGAGTGCTGTCAAATTGATGGACCTTTTGGCTCTTTGAGCACCACAAATGAACCGTCATCGAGTTCCATAAAAGTAGGGACATCCTGCTAATATCTCCCAGACTGCGCAACTCACACCAAAAATATCTAGATGTATTTATAGCACTAAAAGCATTTTTGACGGGTAAAAATGTCAACATTGAAATGCAGATTTAAAACCACTTCTTCAAAATCTAGGTTTGACCAACCGTGGTAGCCTGTGTGCTTGTGTGTTTGCTGAGTTTGAGGCGGAACACTGACAGGTCAGTCATGGTTTCAGTGGTTTCAGTGTTTCCTCACGGTGAGGAAGCACAGACTCTGCTGCTCTGATTGAGGCAGAAACACAGAGATTAGTGTGCAGAACAAGCACATGCACCTGTCATCTATTCAGCCTGCAGAAACAGTAAAGGCACGTGTTAAACTTAATGTTCAGTGGTAAACTCAGAAACCTTGGCAGTGTTTCTCTCTGTGGAGGTCACATGTTCTCTCGTCCCACAAGTCACATGAATCAGAGACTCTGTTTCTAAGCTTTTCACAGGTTGTTGAGGCTTTACAGTGTTTCCAAGCCTGGAAAAACAGGCTTGAATGTTTGACTTTCACGCTAAACTGTTTATTCCTCCGACATTTAAAATACCTTATGCCTGACTCGTCATGCTATATGTTTAGACTGATATTGAAACACTGTGATCTGATCACTGAAGTCATAGTATTAAAAAACAACCCGGTCAACGAATTAGCGTGTATCACTTGTTCTTTGCTTCTGTCACAATTACTTACTATTCTAATAGGTTTCATATATATTTCATTTGTATGTTTTTTGCTTCATACCTTATGCACATATATTTCATATGTGAATATTTAGTATATGCACATATATTGTCTTTATGTATGGATGCCAACTTTTGCAATAATCCATGAATTCCCTCAATCATTTTTCAAGAAAAATTGTCAAACGTTTGCTTGCTCCTTAAATGTGATAATTTGCTGTTTTATTTTCTTGTAAAAAAAGTTGCATAATTGTCGATTGGAACTTTGTGGTATTGCTCTGAAAATCAATTTTTTTTTACTGGGCGAGGATAAAAAAAATAATTCTTCATTGTGTCTTAATTTTACTGTAGACCAGTATAAATGTTCTTTATTACAAAGGACTCACATTCCTCAGCTTCTTACTGAGTTATGGATATACTGTAGGTCTTATGGTTGATGTGTTATTCCTTAATATGTCTTATTTTAGGTCTTTTTCCCCAACTGTTCTTCAAGGACAATTTATGTGAATTAGCAGCACCTACTGGTCAGGTAGTAGAATGCAAGTAACAGAGTCCCTTCCCCCTCCAAGCACAGTCTGTGTTTGACTCTCCGTTTAGGGTAACGTAGGTTAACAAACTTGCGTCAAACTTCTGGCAGACTGCTGACAAAGACACCTGTTAGTCCTTTTTTGTCACGTTTTACTGAGGTGAGTCTTTTCATTGGTTGTTATTTCAATGTCACTGCAGTATACAAACGTAAGGCCTTTCTTTCTGCTCTCGGTTACCGTTGCAGCATGTTGGCGCGAGATGGAAGGAGGACCAGCGCCCATGTATCGATAGATTTCTTAGTCTAACATTACATATACACTACGTTTTTTTTGATTCAAGGTGATTACACACCAATGTTAACATAGTTCTGACTATCATTTTACGTGTTTGCAAATAGATATTCTTAAATTCTACACACTGGTCCTTTAACAGAGCTACACGTGCAAAAAATGATATGACTAATTCAAGCTAACAAAACATACTTGCATGTGTGCAACACAGCAAATAACTTCAAATGTAGTCTTATAAAATATTGTCATGAAGATGACACAATTGCCAACAGCTACTTACAGGAGATGATGCTGTTGCAGTAACAGAAACATTTGGAAAAAAGAATAAAAAAAATAAAAGCTTCAATAGCCTTGCTACCCTCTTCGTTCTTTTCTTTATCAGTCCACTTGTCTCTTTCCTTTCTTGCTTACTTCACTTGCACTGACTTCGAGTAGATTAGATGTGCAGGAATGGATCCTGATGTTGACACACAACGAGGCCCAGGCTCGTCTTTGAATCGCTTCCCTCGGTCATGAAGGGTCTGTGTCGATGGCACCGTCGTTCCCAGAGCTGGCATTAGAGAGACGGCAGCTCTGGCCCTTTCAGGTGAATTAGCCGTGACCGAGTCCCACTGACACGGAGGGAAGCAGGCAGACAGACAGCTGGGCCGGGGAGAGGGGCAAACCTAACGTTTGAACGATGGACAAGCAGACAGAGAGCTGCCTCTTTTCAACCTGCACATGATTTTACATGTTGTTCCTAAGTCTCGTTTGTTTCCATCATCAGTGATTCCTGGTGATCACGTGCTTAAACTGATGTCTCCTCTGTTCCAACAGGTGTTCGCTGAGGATGTGATGGGAGACTGAATGCGGCCGTAATTATGGTGAAGTTAGGATGGGGGGCGTGGGCCCTCTTCACCTGCGGGTTTGTGCTGGTCATCTGTCCGTCCGTACGTTTGTCCCAGCAGCCTTACATCAGACCAATGGACTGCAGTAGAAGGGAACATCCCGTTGTCTCCTACCAAGGTGAGAGCTTTTCCTTACAGTTACTCATTACTCTCCAAATCAGCTTTGCTCGTATCGAGTCGTCTTTACTGATTCTAGCCGCTTCTTGCTTCTGCCTTTCCGTTCACCCTTCTGGGAGCAGCTTTGTCACCTGATTTACCTCCTACTGCATCCTTTTCTCATGTCTGAATTGGGTCCTGGCAGTGCAAGGACAGTCACTCCAACATTAGCTTGTAGTTGCAGATTGTGGCCAGCCATTTTGATGATGGAGAAAATGACTCAGCCTATCATTTTTATTATGAAAAGGGCTTAATTTTTATGATGCAGCAATTTGAAATATATTTTTGTGGTGGTATTATCTGTGGTAGAATGATTATCGTTGCCTCCATGGGACCTTTCAGCAACTAGGCCCCACAAGCTTTTTTTGAAATTGGCAAATGTTCAATTACAGAAAACGTTTGATACCAGATACAATGGCACCAAAAGTTTAATGTGGGTAGCAAAATAAAATCAGATGTGAAAGATAAATAAATTATTTTTAGCAGTGCGGATGCATATTTGCAGAAGCAGAAACTTTTCTCTTTACTTCCTTGGCTGCAGCAAGTGCTAATCTAAAGGCTTCTGTCCTGATCAGTTTACAGATGGACTTTTAAACAAACACTAGTGCATTGTCCTTTATTTGTTTTAATTTTGTTGTATACAGTTTTTGGCTTATACAGTTACAGTGAAATATTCTAATATTTGAAATCGCTTCTTTTATTATTAGTTTCGGAGCTGTGGATCATGATTATTTGGATTAAAAAGTAAAGTCCTTGGGTCGTTTTGGTTTACCTGTAATGCGTCTGGAATATATCATATTTAGTACAAACATTATATCATTTTCAAAAACTCACAATATTCTAATCTGTGGAAATGCAATAAATGGCGGCAAACCTGCTGACTTCTCTTAGTTCTCGGTCATAATTTCTGTAATTCAGTCTACAGCCTTGGCCTTTGAAATTTCGAGACTAGACTGGGATCAGGTGACTCACTGGTGAGAAATGTGACACTGGGCCTTGCACAAAACCAGTCACTACACCCTGACCGAGTCCCAATGTTCCCAATGTTAACTACCAACCAAGATTAGTGTCTTCCAGAGTTATGTTCCAAATTTCGGATTAAAATTGGATATGAACAGTGTTCCCCCTTCCAGTAGTTCTCTTCCTGACAATATGAACATTCTGGGGGAGTTAGTTATATTATAAAAGTCACAAACTTGCAGAGCTGTACATTACAGTGCGCATATTTCTTGGTGGAATCAAGAATGCACTATTTCAATTAAAAAAAATAGAATTAAAGCATTTTATATCTTCAAGAAAACTGTGGTGGGAGCTGTGAGCCAATTAGATGTGGTGGAGAGGGATCTCCACCACCTTCTGCTGCTTTTTTTCATTGTCGCCCTGCTTGGTTCCTCTGTCTCCATTAATCTTCCTTCATATTATAGCTCTTTGTTGCTGCCCCACACAGTATATCCTCTTGTCCGTTTCTCTGTGCAGCGCTGAGGCCATGGGTGTCAGAGTTCTCTCATCCAGGAGTAAAGGATTTCTCCCAGCTAGCCCTGGACCTGAGCAGAAATCAGCTCATTGTGGGCGCGAGGTGACCTAAAACTATGTCCGGTCGGCATGTGCTGCCAAGTTAAGGAGCTGTAAAAAGGAATTTATATGTTAAGTTTTGATCAAAATGTATAAGGACAGAAAAAACATAATATATTGTAATGGTGAGACAGTGGCACAGTTTTTGTTATTTTGCCTCTGTGTAAGTGTAGACTTTCATTTGTGGGGTATCATAAGAATATTGCAGTAATGAATTAGGAATTAAAGCCATTTTTAGCCTGAGCCCCCCACTCTTTTGAGCCTCTCAAAAGTAATTGGACAGTTCCTAAAAATAAGGAATCCACTGACAAGCTCTGGAAGACCATGGAAGACAACTAAAGTAGATGATCACAGAATTCATTTCTGGTGAAGAAAAAAACCCCTTCATAACATTCAGCCAAGAGGTAAGAGGTTGATCTCCTCATTAGGGATGGGTATCGAGGCCCGTTTCCAAATTTGTCCCGGTGATCCCTTTACTTTTGGCAGCAGCGAAACAGCAGACTCCACCTCAGTCTGGAGAAGCTGCAGCTTCATTCACTGACAACTGTGCTTCTTAAATAACATTTAAAACACTGCCTGACTGCTAACTTGCCGCTAACTGCTGCAGTTTCTTCACTCTGTCTTGCTGGCTTTGTTTCACCACATGCGTCTCACTACCAGCCTGTCGTTAAAGGAGACTCGATGTTTTTATTGTGAAAAGGTTTCTAATCTAAGTTTTTCCCTTTGTTTTTTTTCTCGTGCAAAATAAACGTGACATTTTTTGACCCCGGCCCTCAAAGAATCGGAATTGGAAACTGCTAGGAACCAGAATCTAAAGGCAGAGTTGGACTCAGAATCAGAATTGCTAGCCCACAGAAGAACCAATTGGATCTGTTCCCTCCCGTCAGTTGTCTGTCCTTGCTGTCACAAGGTCTTTCCCCAGTTTTCACCTGCCATTTTGCAGCAGGACGAGGTGTTGCTATCATTTGGTTGTATGCATGAAACCTGTGGGAGGTCCAGTGAGCAATGGCACCTTCCATCAAGTGGGCGCCCTTCTTCCTCAGTGTTTTGCTGATGATGGCACCTCCCACATCCATCCCCTAGTTGTGCACTAGGTGTCTTTCTACTGTGTCGGGACCCAGGCGGCCTCATTTCTCTTCCTCCAGAGTCACTGACAGCATTTTTCAGCAGCCCTGGTCCTTGCACGTCCATCTCTCGGAGCCTTGATATGGATTTTACTATCAAACCTCTGCTGCTTAATGTTGTTGTGCATCAGCAACAAGTTCAATTACCTGCGCTAATATGCCTCCTCCACTACAACATGCATGTTAGTTTGTCCAATTACTTTTGAGCCTCTGAAAACAGGGGACTTTGTGTAAAAATGGCTGTAATTCCTAAAAGGTTATTCAGTACTCTTGTGACTCTTGTCTTTATAATTCATTTCAGTTCCAACCACAAATTGTGGTTTACAGAGGCTGTCCAAATATTTATCGACCTAATTGTACACCCGGGGTATAATAACAAGCTTTTAAAGTGTGTGTGCTTGTGCTTCCGGCATCTAACATGAAAAATGTCTTTTGTAGAAACTTCCTGTTCAGACTGACTTTGAGCAACGCCTCACTCATACAGGTAAAATTAGCCAAGAGATTATGTAGAAAAATGAGTCGGTTTTTAGTTTACTCGTAAATGAGTTTGAAAATATGTAAAAAAGAAATCAAATTGTTCAAAAATGTTAATGTTTAAAATATTCAATGATTATTTAATTATTTATAGAATGCCATAAACTGCTTAAAATACTAGTTTTTGGGGGTATTTTCAGATGACCAAATTATCTTATTTTAGCCTAGCATATAGCCTCGCAGCTATCCAAAGGTACAACATAATCTGCCTCGGTTCTTCAATTGATACATGCCTAAACTGTGAAAATGACAAGTTGTTTTTTTTTTTCAGAGCTTAATTCGGACCATTTTTAGCCAGAATACTCACCCGAGTCTGAGCCAACAAGCATATTTCCCAAAATTGTAACTGAATCATTTAAACTTTGCATTCTCTGTTTGCGTTTTCTGATTTAATTTTCAAAAGTTTCATTAAATGCAATGGATATTAAATGTTCTTCAGGTTCATTTGGGTTTGCACAAAGCAAATTTTCTACACCGATACAATGTTTTTATGACGTTGTGCAGGCAACAGAATGGGCGCCCGATGAAGCCACGAGGCGCTCCTGTCGGAGCAAGGGGAAGTCCGAGGTATTGTGCTCTCTGTCACATAATACAACATCACAGTGACCCTAGATATTTGCTCCCTCTATGTGCCTGACAAACAGCTTCTCCCAAGTTATTAATAACAGAGACATTTCCTTACCAACACAACTGGATTGCGGCAATGTTTGTCTGCAGGAGGATTGTCAGAACTACGTCCGGGTTCTGTTAATAAGTGGGAAGAGACTCTTCACCTGTGGGACCAACGCTTTCACCCCCATCTGCATAACCAGGCAGGTCGGTGTCAATGTTGATTAGGTTAAATCAGGTTTGAGCCAATGTGATCGTCCGCCCTCGAAATGAATAAATAAGTAGCACAGTCTCAACCAAACTTGAAGCCGACCAATGGCTGACTGTGATCTCAGCTCTTCTTTTATCTTGAAGAAATATGAAGTGATATGAAGTATATTATAATAATTGGGCAGTCTCTTAAGAGTCTCTTGATTAAAAATAAACTTCAAGAAATAGTAGAAAATTGTGCTTAAAGTATAAATTTCCATTTACACAAGATAAAACAGAACAATAAACCATCACTTATGAACTGATGAATAATAATTATTATTATGATAAATGATGAGGCATTTGACTCAACAAATATTTCTTGAAAATTAATTTTTTTGGTAGGAAATGACAGTATGTTGTGATCATTCGGTCCTAACAAATATTTGGTGAGAACATAAGCAGATTCATAGGAATAAGCAGTGTTTACGCTTCTGTGGTCTTTCTGTCAGATTGATAACACCAGTGTGGTGTTGGACACTGTGAATGGTGTTGCCCGATGTCCTTACGACCCGCGCCACATCTCCACCGCCATGATAACAGAGACCGGTGAGTTGTATGCCGCCACGGTGATCGACTTCTCCGGACGTGACCCTGTCATCTACAGGAGCCTGGGACACATGCCGTCACTCCGCACTGCCCAGTACAACTCCAAATGGCTTAATGGTAAACAAAGCAGCACGTTGACCTGTCCTTTCCTAGCCTTGTATTAACCCATTATCTTCCTGTTCCCTCATGGCCCCCTCAGAGCCTCATTTTGTCTCCGTGTATGAGATTGGCCACTTTGCCTACTTCTTCCTGAAGGAAACAGCAGTTGAAAATGACTGTGGGAAGACGGTGTTCTCCCGGGTGGCCCGGATCTGTAAGAACGACATGGGCGGCCGCTTCCTGTTGGAGGACACCTGGACCACTTTCATGAAGGCCAGACTCAACTGCTCGCGCTCAGGAGAAATCCCCTTTTACTACAACGAGCTGCAGAGCACTTTTTTCCTGCCAGAGCAGAAGCTGATCTTTGGCATCTTCACCACCAACTTGTGAGTTCATTTAAAGAAGGGCTAGATACTTTCAGCAGGCTTGTGCTGATAATTTATCGGTGATATCATCAGGTAGTATTGAGGAGATATCTGGCCAAAGTCCATTTTTACAACCTCCTGAATATTGTCTCATCACAATTTGCATTTGCGATTTGGGGACGCTCGTTGTGAATTGTGTAATGAATATCATGGTTTGTTGTGTAATATAAATGTTTTGAGTAAAATTAAAAAGTAAGAAATAAGGTTGAATAATAGCGATTCCCTGAATATTTTGACATATGAGAATATTTCTGAGCTATCCTGCAGGTCTTTTAAAGCAACAGGAAGTGTTGTAATGTAGAATGCTGTTTTCATTTTCATTTTGATATGATCCTAAACTTCCCATACAAGTACGGGAAAAACTGCATATTCAAATTGGATTTTCGCATTTTTCATATAAATTTTACTGCTATTGTATATTTCCATTTTGATTTTAATAAAAACAATAATAGGCTTCCATGCCCCTTGATTTGGGAGAATATTCTGACCTTTGGCTAGGCATTTCAGTTCGCCTTTTGGCCAACTCGGACATATACTGTATATGGAAATGCTGAAAAATAGGCTCGCTCCCCGTGAAATAAAAATAAATGAATACATGTCTTTTATCAATTGTGTCTGTTGACCACTGAGATTGTAATCCAGTCTCCATTTTCACTCAGCCTTTGTCTCTCGCGTCCTGTAGAAACAGTATGTCAGCTTCTGCTGTCTGTGCCTTCAATCTGAGCTCCATCACCAAGACCTTCAACGGACCCTTCCGCTACCAGGAGAACCCCCGCACTGCCTGGCACTCCACACCGAACCCAATTCCCAATTTTCAGGTAACTGCACAAATAAATAAATTGAACTTGAGACGGGCGATCTCATTTTTGAGGGGTCCTTGGACAGCCTTGATGCACTTCAAGGTGTTTGTTTGAAGATGATTATGAAGACATATTGTTGAAGTATTAACCCAAGATATAGATGTCTACGTTTAACCTTAATATTAGTCCAGGGGGCACATTTGCCTCTAACATTGATAAACTTTAAACAAACGGTATTAATTGAAGTCCATCCACATTTATAGCGGTTACGACTTTTGAGTTCTCGAAGTCTTGAAAAGAAACCTGTCGACTCTAAAATGGGCCTCCCTTCTGGCTGCAGTGTGGCACTCTGGTGGAAAGGGGCGCTGGTAGGAACCTGACGGAGCGCAGCCTGCAGGATGCCCAGCGGCTGTTGCTCATGAATGACTTGGTCCAGCCAGTTACCGTCAGCCCTCTGCTCACCCAGGACAACCTGCGCTTTTCCAGGATGGTAGTGGACGTTGTGCAGGGCCGGGAGACTGTCTACCATGTCATGTACATTGGCACTGGTGAGCTAGCGTGGGCATTTGGCACTGATGATGAAAATGCAAAGTGTAAATCAGTAGCTCGTGCAACATGTGATTGCTCATTAACAATAAAGTTTAATAGATCGTTATTTGGATCTCTCTTCATCTTGTCCACCCAGAATATGGCACCATCCTCAAGGCTCTCTCCACAACCAATAAAAACCTCCATGGCTGCTACCTAGAGGAGCTCATGATCCTCCCCGTAGGGCAAATCAGACCAGTCAAAAGCCTGCAAATCCTCCACGGTAACAGGTCTTTGTTTGTCGGGTTCGACGACCGACTGGTGAAGATCCCATTGGAGCGCTGTTCCAGCTATCCAACTGAACGGTACGATCCAGGTCACATTAAAAACTGTGCTGTCAACTGGGACACCAGCTCCTGAGGTGATGTGTGAGAACTATAATTGGTAGTTTCAGACACTGAGGAGCACATTTAGGGACTTTATTCTTTATTCGTTTAGGGACTTATTCCTGCCATGAAGAGTGAGGTCATGAGCGACAACCTAATAACGTGTTGAGGTTTAAGGTTTGATACCAGTTCAGCTAGGACCCAAAAGCAGATGCAGAATCTATAAGGAGACTGAATCACAACTCAAAATGTTAAATTCAGTATTGGATCATAAATTATTGGCAACCAGCATTCAATTCAAAAAATCCCTATAAACAGTCATTTAAATGCAGTTTCAAAAAAGTTCATAGTTTCTCACATACATTAATTCAATTGAAGAGCAGTAACCAGTAAAACCAAAAAGAAATTAACAATCGAAAGGTTTCAAAGGTTAAAAAATCATGTGGGCCACATGCTTGTAGCTGCTATGTACAGAAGCCGGAAAAGGCTCTGGATGAAATATTTTATTTCCTCAATTTTCCCATGATAATGAGATGAACAAGATGAACAAGATAGTTAACATGAGCTATAGATATATGTAATTAATATAGGAGTTAAAGTAGCACTTGGGGATTAGACAAGTAACACTGCTGACACACTACAACTTAATTGCTGCTTAGTTCCACTCCCTGAAGTCTCAGACGTCACTAAAAAGGGTTGAATTTAAAAATGTATCTATTTAAATCAGTTGAAAGAATAGCCGATAAAATATGATAAATAACTCCATCGCTGAAAACATTTTTTGTTGTGTATAAATCTATTTCAACCTGTCTCAGGCCTTGACTAAAGAGAAACGTGGTGTGCAGATCAACATGCTCTTTTTTTTTTCTTTGTCAGTGCTCCATACTGTATAATGCAATAGTTTATACAGTAACTAGGTCTTATTCAGCTGCAGCGGCAGGAAAACTAATAAAATGTATTATCATTAGAGAAAAACAGAGGAAATATGATATTTCACCCATTCCCTTTTAGGGCTTCCGTAGCTATGCCTTCAGCAAAAGATACAGCAGTAAATGACTGCCAAGTTGTATGGAATTAGATCATTAATAGAATTATCTAATGGACACTCTAATGTTAGTTTACGCCTGTACACACTTGATCAATATTTAAAAAGGTTAAGATGTATTAGCCCATCAACACTTGTGCTGACAGTCGAGATGTCTCCTCATGCCATATTCAATTAATATTTAATCTCAAACAAGAATATATCGCAGACAGACTTGATAAATCTGCAACTGTAACTACGATCTGACGAAATTTCTCCACTCATACCAGTCATTGCATGCAAGCTCGGGACCCTTACTGCGGCTGGGATCACAGCAAGAATCTTTGCAGCACCATTGAGGAGACCCAGGACATGACCCAGTGGACCCAGAACATCACTGAGTGCCCAGTAAGACACACGTTGTTTGCCTGCTGCAGTGGTACATCGTATATAATCGCTGTATTTGAAAGTGATTTTGCTTTTTATCAACAGTGCCTGTGTAAAAAAAAAACATCAGCCTACATTCAAAAGCACTGTACTGTTCGCTGAAATTAAAAACTCATGTAATGTGTGCGGAGAAGTACCAGATATTAAAAATGTCATCTCCAGTAGATAAGTTATAAAATCAAATTAAAGGTGAAGGATGTGAATAACAAGCTTTAGACCGACTTGGTGCATTTAGGCAAAAGTTATTATAAGACTTATTCACGTGCGTTCAGTTTGGACTTTAAGCCCCCTTAAATCCTCTCTGGAGGTGAACAACATGACCCAGGATGGTGGTTTCGGTCCGTGGGCTCCGTGGCGACCCTGTAACCATGACGACGGCGAGGGCTCGGTCAGCAGCTGCATGTGTCGCTCCCGCTCGTGTGATGGTCCTGTAGCCAGATGTGGTGGGCTTGAATGTAAGGGCTCGACTATCCAGGTGGCAAACTGTTCCAGGTACACTTCCTTCCTGTCGACGTCCATTACCTTCAGGCCTTAACACCAGACCACAGCACTGGCAATTATCCTACTTTTTAATTTATTTAACATGCAATGGAGATGTGGGCAGGACTCACTGTAGCAGGCGTCACAGCTGAGCAGCAGCCACTCCTTAACCACCCACGTCTCCCATCATGCCATGCTGGACGTAATATTTTGTTAAGTTTGCTGCTTTTGATATCCCAGCTTTTGTTCAAAACATGATGGTTTCTGTAGCTAATTATCATTTTATACATACATATCTAAACCAATTGTTTTAATTGACCTTTTCCTAAATGGAAATTTTTGTCCAAACTGTTGCCTTGGTCATTTTATCCTGCCTTGTTTGCTTTTATTTCGTTTCTGTTAGCTGGTTTGGTTTACACCTAACTGACTGCTACTGTTTCATGTCACCTCCATACGTGAGCTCCATCCTCAGGTGGCTTGTTGTCTCCAGCAGACATACGTACCCCAACGAGGTTGATGAAAATTGAGCTTGTGTGCCATAAAACAGTTGTATTTCCTGGTTCACACTTCTTGTCTCGACCTCTGCTCCTCAGGAATGGAGGCTGGACGCCCTGGTCTTCCTGGGGCCAGTGCAGCAGCAGCTGTGGTATCGGATTTGAGGTGCGGCAGCGGACCTGCAACAACCCCTCACCTCGCCACGGTGGTCGAATCTGTGTTGGGCAGGGTCGAGAGGAGAGGGGAGTTTGCTTCCTGCATGCATAAGAATACAAAAAACCAGTATGACCAGAAATGTAACATCGGTGTTGATTGAGAATACAAAATGAAAACATTTGCCATTGCAACCCATTTAGATCATGTCCTCGATCATACTTTCACATATTGAACAATATATGACAAAATAATGATTAAAAAAAAAAAGCATTTCTTTATATTTTATATTAAAATCTCTGTTAAAACCACGTGTCACATGAAATTACATCACCATGTATCAACCAATAATGCCATGGCATTCAGCTGTCAATCCATCGTCAACGTTGCTGTAGACAACTGTTGCTGTAGTTACCAGCCATCCAGATTCATCCCAACATGATGTCGCACCTTCTGTCTTGTGGCTGTTTTTTCCCGTTTCAGTTGGACATACACTACATGACGACACGTCAGTTAGATGCTCTCCAACGTCCGTTTCAGGTGGACTTTAAATGTCACCCCTTTGTTTCCAGGCTGTGCAATGAGAAGAAACCCTGTCCTCTGCCGGTGCTGTGGACGGCCTGGGCGCCCTGGTCTCACTGCAGTGCTGAATGTGGAGGGGGGGTCCACTCCAGAACCAGAATTTGTGACAATGGGAGCAGCTGTCCTGGATGTTCCATGGTAACGTAGCACTTGTATGATATAAATCATTTTAATGTAGGCTGATATGTTGCCCTTCTCAGAGCGTAAACGCTAAAGAAAACCTGCAATATTCAGACAACACTTCCTTGGTTTTAGAGGTAACACATTTCCTCCTTCCTGTTTTCCAGGAGTATAAGGCCTGTAATCTGGAGGCCTGCCCTGAAGTACGCCGCAACACGCCCTGGACCCCCTGGATGCCGGTCAACGTCAGCCAAGATGGGTCGAGGAAGGAGCAGAGATTCAGGTACACCTGCCAGGCACCGCTCCCCGACCCCCAGCAGCTCCAGCTGGGAAAGAAGAAGACAGAGGCCCGGTTCTGCCCCAGTGACGGCTCTGGAGCCTGCCAGACTAACTGTGAGTGCTGGGAATCAATATGTGCTTGATTGTTACCATGGGAACGCCGCTGGTGTGGCGATTACCTGTCAAAGTGCAGGTGCAGTCAACAAAATATGTTTGTCCCAAATGTTGCATTTTAAACACACTAAAGTGTCCATATAATCGTAATTACTCTGTATTTTTATCTTACTGTTTTTGTGTATATCTTGACGCTCGTGACTCGCTGAATGTGACTGTAGCAGATGTGTACGGTTCCACTGTGTTGGGTAAAGGAAGAGAAAGTCAGCACATCCTCTCTTTCTCTCACTCTCTCATCCCCTCATCCTCTTGTCAAGAGACTATAAAACTGAAAGATGTTTACTGGCCTCATCAAGACCCTAATGAAGTGAATGACTTATCATTGTGTGTGTGTGTGTGTGTTCATATGATGGCTGTATTATTAATAATTGAGAATTATCAATGTTTTAAACACGCACACACACACACTTCACCACATAACTACCTCACAGCAGAACCTTGATGGATGGAGGTTTGAACTACTGAGTGCTTTCATGGAAACTAGATGGATAAAAATCTCTATATAATAAAGTAAATATTCTCTGTGTGTTCTCAGCTCTGGTCGAAGACCTTGTGAAGACTAGCGAGTGCACTTTGTCCCTGCACCAAGGTGTGCGCTGGGGCTCATGGGAAACATGGTCCAGCTGTTCTAAGCAGTGCTCCGGAGGCTTTCGAACTCGAAAGCGTAGCTGCTTTACTGCAGAGGGCAGGGCCAACCCCAGTGCCTGCGTGGGCTCCCCGGTGGAATATCAGGACTGCAACACTCAGCCCTGTCCAGGTAACGGCCGGGGCCAATTTAGGTGCTAATTATAATATGTGCATCCCATGTACAGTTTATAATGTGACTTTCAGTGAGTGGAGCCTGGTCGTGTTGGTCCTCCTGGTCCCAGTGCTCAGCCAGCTGTGGCGGCGGACACTACCAGCGGACTCGGACGTGCCGTGATCCACCGCCTGCAGGCGGAGGAGACATTTGCACCGGCCTGCACACTGAGGAGGCATTCTGTAACACGCATTCCTGTGAAGGTATGACAGCACATATGAAGCAGCGTTATGTGTAGAAAATGAGGCTGAAACGGTCACCTGTGTGCACCCTGCAAACCTCAATCTAGAGGGGTGAGTCAAATACACCATTATTATTCTATGTTTTATATAAAAAAATAGACACTAATTATTTTATATTTTTGTACAAAATTGTTATTTTAATTGACATTGTTTGCCTTTTACCCCGTTTTGCTGTTTTAAGTCTTAGTTTGTTACGGTTTCTGCACATTAAATAATGGTATTTGTAGGGACACTGATGGGAAATCTGCTTCAAACAGCACAGCTGAATCAATATTTAACTTTGAAAGGAAAAACATTGAGGTTGTTAAAGCCTATTCAGGAATGCATCAACTGAAAATCACAAACATAAACATAAAAAAATGTAAACAAAATGTTGACATAACGTAATATTCAGGGTTCGGCTTTATGAATTTTGTATTTCACATGGAAATAGAGACATGTTAAACAAACTGGTGTCTTTAACTCCTGATCTGTTTTACGACGAGGCTGAGCTGTGAGTGAAATGTGAAGGCTCGGAGAACCTCCACAGTGCCTGCTTGTCAGATTGCACAATGTTTTTTTCAAATATAAAGATGCTACTTCCTGCTTCCATCTGTGGCAAAACAGTCTATTCACAATGGAGCATCCTATAAACTAGACTGACCATGAACTTTATTACAAACTACTAGTACAATGTATGCAGAAGAGTTGACAGGCTCACACTTGTTACAGTAAACACAAACAATCATTGTATCCTCTTTGGGGAAGGAAGGCACACATTGAGATGGTACTAAAGGCAAAAATGGAGTTTGGATTTTGTGGTGAATTGTTCCTTTAAAGCCAGCTTCTGTCCAAAACCTGCCTGCAAAGTAACACACCAGTGTTGTGCTTTTTTTTTTTTTTTTTATTGTGTCTCCTTATCAATCTTTAGCTTTCATTCTTTCTCTCCACACTTTTCTTTGGTCTTCAGGTGGGGATGAATGGACTGGGTGGGGGGATTGTGATGACGAGGGTCTGCAGCACCGCAGGCGTCGCTGCGGCAGCGACCAGGAGGCCGAGGCCAGCCTCTGCCAGAGCAACATCACCCAGTCGCGGCCATGCCAGCCTCATGAGGTGCCAGGTAAGCAGATTAGTAAATGACTGGAAGTGGGTTGCTGCTTGTTTCCGCAGACTGTTGCTAATAAAAGCTGGAAAAATCCAGCTGGACAGAAGTTTAATCAGGCAAGGTAAGCACTGACTTATTCACTCTATGCAGAAATTAAAGAGGTGAATTAATGGAGACGTCAGAATTGTGCCTACCTCGAGAATACCGAAGCCTTTGAAAGAAATGCTCGTCATTTTGGTCGATTGATCTTTGATCTTTTGGAGGTCTCTTTATCATTTCTCTCTCTCTCTCTCTCTCTCTCTCTCTCTCTCTCTCTCCAGTTATTTTACCTGGTCAGGAGGACCAGAGCTGTGGAGGTAAGTGAATATCATCAATCAATTTCCTCAAATTCCTGTACTTTGTTCACGCTGAGCTGAGCTTCCCTCGGCCCCTCTGTTTCCAGCCTTCACTTTGTTCCAGTTGGTGGCTGTGGGCTTAGCCAGTTTCTTCGCAGCGGTGTTACTGTCTGCGCTTGCTTACTCATACTGCCACCACTTCGGCCGGCCTTCAGCAGAGTCAGCAGTCATCCACCCCAACACACCCAACCACCTCACCTACAACAAGCAGGGCAATTCCACGCCAAAGAACGAGAAGTACATCCCCATGGAGTTTAAGGTAAACTCGTGTGTCTACTCCACGATAGATGGATAGAGGGACTAACAAAACTGAAAGAGTTATGGAAGAAATGTTGTGGAAATAAGGTAATTTTTGTTCCTTTATGTCTTCTCACTGCAGACACTTAACAAGAACAATCTCCGCATGAACGAGGAGACTTGCAACCACTTCCCGTCCCCGCTGGCTTCCAGCAACGTGTTTACCACCACCTACTACCCCACCGGCCTGGACAAGTACGACTTCCATCCAGACGCCCCCTGCAGGACGTACCTGCACAGCTGAGACAGACGGTCACAAACCGTCTGAACTCACCCAAACACAGCGCCCTCTTTTTGAGCACAAGGTTTTGGCGCATGTTGAGGTTAGAATAAAACCCCGAATCATTCTTGTGTTCCAAATTTGTAGATCCGTTAACAAGGTCTTAAAGGCTCAGTTCACCTAAAATATACTTCAGTCAGTTCCACTGTAGTCAAAATGAGGTCGTGTTCACACCTCGAAGTCCGCTTCCTTGGTGCTCACCAGATGTGAGTCGGATGCATAGTTCCATTTTTCCGCAGGTTCGGTTCATGTTTACAAAAGCAAATCTCAAGCGGACTCTAAAATTGTAAACCCAAGTCATGTAGACAGAATTCCATTCAATAATTGGTCAGACGGTCAGACCAGTAAAACGCTTTGAGGGCGAAAGGATCCAAAGATCCGTGGCCTCGACTGGACTACAGACACTGGATGTTCCTGGACTCTTATCCGCTAGTTGTAGTTTTTTGGTGTTTTCCTTTTCTTCGATTGCAGCAGGCGGCCTTTGAAGATTTCTCAACACTATCCAGCTCGGACGCTCGAGTGTGTGTCGCTATCAGCAAAGACTAAAAACCAGCGCTACAAATCAAATGAATGAAAGGATGTGTTGTAGCCAAACTTGATTGCGTGGAGGGACAGATTTTTGGCTTCGGCATTTGCTTTAATTTCCTTGTTTAGTAGAATCCTCAGTGGAAAACAACACTGAAGAGGACAGTTTGACACAACACCTGTACATTGTTAAAAACGCAAGTTTGTTGATTTCTCTCAGTGACGCCAACTATTTGTTTGTATTTGTGTTCTCTAAAGCATTGAAATGTTCTATTGAAATTTTTGATAAAGTTTGCCAACAGTCACTCTTTTCCTTTTTGCTTGTTAATGCACAAACGCTCGTGTTCATAAATCACCAAATACACAACAACAATTGTACATTCCAAAGCCACAAACTCTTTCAACTGCAGTGCCCTGGAGCACAACTCAACATGCGCTACTGTGATGGATTGACCTGCTCAAGCAGGTTTTAGGTCCACGCTTTTATCCATTTATTGAAACGATTACACATAGAAAATGTTGTTTGTTTACGGAGGTGACTGTAACTTCTTCTCCCATATTTCTGAATACAAATAATAGTGAGCTAGTTTGCAGTGAACAAAAACACGTGATTTGACTTCTTTCAAGGAAGTGTGCTTTTCTGCATTTATGTTTGGGTAAATGGCAAGTGGTCAGTAATTTCAAAATAATTATGCAATATTTTTATTAATTGCCAAGAAAAAAAACCATATAGTGCAGTATAAAGCAGGTGCAGGTATAATGGAAAAATGTTTTTTTGGGGGTTTTTTTGTAGGATGGCTTTATTAAAACAAGTAAATAACTGTCGTTCAATTGTTATTATTTAACTTACTTGAACTTATTCTCCATATTGACTTTGGTCGCCTGTAGATAAATGTCACATTTTGCATCTTTGGTCGACTTGCTCCAATCAAAATTATGCAGTTAATTGGAAGCGTGGAACTTTCCCCCATAATTAGTACCAAATGACATCATTCTTTACAGGACACATTGTGTAAAGTATTCTGAAATTATATTAATGTAAAATAAATCCTTTTTGAAAGCTGTATTGCTGAAATAGCCCACAGTGGTGGGCTATTTAAGTAAGCAGTGTCTGATGAATGACTGCAAACACTGTCTTTGAGTCTGCTCTCACCCAAAAAAAACACACCAATGTATTTTGCATGTTATCAGAATCCAGTTTTTCTTTTCCTGTGTCATTTAACGTCATCTGCATTAGGTTTATGTTCAGAATTTTTAATTTTTCCTATGAATGAAAACTATGTTAGATGATATATAAAGACCAAGAAAGTTTACACTTGGTCTGATGGATGGGCCAAAGCAGACCCAGTTTTTGGTTTGTGTCGAACAAAGAAGTTACGAAACACTTTCAACTTGCTAAAGGCTGACGCTTTTTTGACCACGCAGTATGTTTCCGTTTAAAATGCCAACATGGAAACCCCGACAGCTTGTTCACTGCTCGCCAAAACTCATAAAAAGCGAGGTTCTCTGTCCTGCAGCGTGTTCTGTTTCTACGACCAAGAATGAATTCAGGTGTTTCTCGCAGTGTTATGTAGCATGAAACAAGCAGCTATGTGTTCAAGTTTTGGTGCTTGTGAGGTGACTAACACTCCTACGTGAATATAACAAGGAAAAATTGTCGTTTTCAACATTTTCAACATGTGCTGTGAAGAAAAGACTGCCTTTTGGACACTGTGAACTTTTCCTACTCTTTATTTTTGTATGATGTAAAACTGTAAAAAAAAAATAAAAATTAATAAATCAATTTTGGTGCCAATATTTTGGTTGTCTATGCTACAATTTTAGATGACCAAAAACATTATTTTGCAGAAAAAAAGTACTTTTATCAACTCACACTCATGCGCTATCTCATCAAGATACATATTTTGGAATTAATCAACTAGACACGTGAGCAGTAACTTTATATATAACCATGATCTTTGCAAATGTTGAAAGTTTGAAATGTGATATTTAATGTTTATCTACTTTGTTATCTATAAACCTATTAAGAATTACATATTCATATCCCATTCAACATAAACATAAAAGAACTTTTTGTGTCAAATGTGACCCAAATAGGTGAAATGTGAGGAAATTTTGTTAAACATGACTGAATTTGGCGCCTTATACACTCAATTAAATTGAAGGTTATCATTGGTGTATCAAAGATTTGAACACTGTCCCAGTTAAAAAAACAAACACACAGGAATCCACAGGAGTCACATGCTGCACGTAACCATTTCTACAGCTAC
Source organism: Mola mola (assembly GCA_001698575.1). Classification (NCBI taxonomy): domain Eukaryota; kingdom Metazoa; phylum Chordata; class Actinopteri; order Tetraodontiformes; family Molidae; genus Mola; species Mola mola. Next base: position 2,080,758 of record KV751358.1, read on the forward strand.
TAAATAATTTGGAAATAATAACCTTTAGCGCTGTAAATGTATTAAGTGCAGCCTTGTCTCATCAAATCATGTGTAAATAATATGTCACGTCATTTTCTGACAGAATGTTGGTTAATTTGTCTTCCAATCAGGAGATCCACCCTCAGGTCAATGTTCATATTTGTGTAAATAATCATACTGCACATTTATAATTACTTTTCTTGAAAACTTAATGGAAAAGCGATTTCTTTTGCAAACAGTTACTTACTATAGCAGATATTTTATGTAGAATCATTTATACATAAAAAGTCTTCTGCACCATCAAACAGTTGCAGAGTTAAATCAGCCGTGATCAAAACAGCGGATGGAATAACAGAACATGCCGAGAGCCCAACAACTTTATTCTCCCACTTGAAACCTGGTTAATTCATCACACATCCGCCTCTTGGAGAAGTTTTACTTGATCAAAGTGCTTCTGAACACGAGGAGACTTCAGTCCCTGGAACAAAGAAACTGGGGCCTTTTGCATTTGGTCACTAGACCACAAAGACAAAGACACTGAGAGCTGTTGACATGACATCTGCGCACTGTGTTTCTGTGATTCAAATCACAGAAAATGTGAGAATTAATATTACCTTTATTAAGGATAATAAATAGTATTTTGCAGAAATTATTAAATAATAAAGAAAAGAAATTGATTACATATAGATAAAATAAATAAATGTAACATAAGTGTGAATAAAATAGATCAAAATGCAAACAATTTAAAATGTTCACATCTGCAATTTCATAAAATAGTTCGAGTTCTGCTACATTAAAGTTTGTGTTGGGATCAACTATACTCAAAACAAGCAAACAAAAACACATTTGGTGCAATCTTTGGACTGATTTTGGAAATTTGATTGAAAACAAATAATAATAACAATTATAGCAACTGTCTTTCAAGAAATGTTGCTCCAACAGCAAAAAATAAAAACACAAATAACTTAGTATAAAAAACGCTTGAAGATTCTACTTCCTCAGTTGCTTTTATTGTTGCTTTATCTTTGTTATGCTGCCACCTGCTGGGAAAAGAGAGTTTCATCATTTGACGCATTAAGCCTCTAATCGCTCCAACAGGGGTGTCAAATTTACGGCCCGCGGGCCGGATGAGGCCCGCGAACGGGCTTAATCCGGCCCGCGAGATTTATTTTGCAATAAAAATGAGCTGTTCACAGCAGGTTTCAGTGCTGAAAGAATATAACCTTCGGCGCCACTATGAGACTCTTCATGCCGAAAAATACAAGAAGTTGCAAGGACAAGAGAGAAGAGAGAAGAGAGAAGGTGAATGAATTGTTGGCGGATTTGAAGAAACAGCAGTCTGTGATTACTCGCAGCTGAGAAATCAGTGATGCTGCAGTGAAAGCCAGCTACCTTAGTGATAGTGAAATGGTACTGGCTTTAAAACCATTTAGTGAGGGTGAATTTGTGAAGACGTGCATGCTGAAGGCTGCAAAGATCGTGTGCTCTGAAAAGCGTCAGGCTTTTGCAAATATCAGCCTGACAAAAAACACAGTTGCAGACAGGATTTCTGATCTTTCGGCGGATTTGGACAGCCAATTGGAGCGCAAAGTAAAGTCATTTATTGCGTTTTCAGTTGCAATTGATGAAAGCGCGGACATTACAGATGATGCGCAACTGGCCATATTCATCCACGGAAATGACAAATGAGGTATTTGATACCTAGAAGACTTGTTTGTATTTTGTTCAATCCCAGATAGGCTGCGACTTAAAGTTGCCTGCCTTTGTAGACACACTGAGACGAAGCCTAAATTCCAATCACTGAGGCGTTGGGGTCTTGAAATTGCACCAATTTTTCTCCTCAGAATTGTCAACTCATTTGAAGTGTTTTGTCAGGAGGATTATTTGTGATGTGTAACATTTTCAGAATGAGCTTGTACTATTTACGACCAAAGGAAAAGGAAACAATCTGAAGTTATCTTTATTATGCCATGAATTTACCAGCCCGGCCCACTTGGGAATAGATTTCCCTCCAGTTTTGAATGGATGAACGAAAAATAGAGGCTGAACAAACAGATTTTTGATGATGCCGTACACTCATTTTAAATATGACGCAGCCGTGAAGAAGGCAGCGAGACAGCAAGGCGGAGAGGTGCTGACAGACTAATATGCATGAGTTATGCATGTGTTACAACTTTCTCGTTTTACATACGTGTTTCATATCATTCACCTCTCCAAACCTGCAGTTTTTGAGATGCTCTGACCCTGTTTAGCCATCACAATAGAGCCTCTATCAACTTGTGGTTGAACCTTTAAAGATGACACATAAAACAGATGTTTGACAGCTCTAACAATGTTTCAACCTAAATGCAAGAAATGGAAAAGCAATGCAAATGAATTTGTAAGGTTTTATTCATATTTATTTGTGTCTCAGCTTTATTTGACAAATATCACCCTCAGGACTGAGAATGTTTCAACTGTATACAACAAGCATCAAGTACGAGTTTAAATTAAAGAGTGACGGTGTGTTCCGTCAGAGAAGTTAGAGGTTCTTCCTTTATGGTACGTGATGTTAACGGGTGTTCAGCAAACCGAAGGCTCGTCGACAGCAGCCGCACCTTCTGTCACGGCTTTGACACACTTGGCCATCGTCTGGGAAGCTCTGCTGATAGAGTCTGAACGGAAGGAGGCAGATTATTGTAGATTTTTACATTTGTAATTTGCATCTTCATCATATATTTGATGAACCGTAAACACACCTGTCATGTAGAAGTCCTTCACTGTGACCTGAGGTGGCACCAGAGGGGCTGCCAACAGGTCCTGATTCACAGCCTGCAAGGAAACGGACCGTTTTTCTGTTTATTGACTCGACTAACTATCAAGCTCCAACAGCTCTCAGGTCAAAAAACACTCAAGGCATCTGCCGTTATTGCAATTATTCGGGCACAATTGAGGATTTCTATTTTAGGGTCATGTTGTCAGAAAATGTAAATCCTAACGAACCCTCTACTGGTCCAAACTTGACTTACAGTGTATACACCTTTATCCCTTTGGGAGGATAGAACCAACATGGAGGATAAAGAAAAGGGTGGAAAATGGAGGAAGTATCGTGTGTATGACTCTAAACATCACTGACTTGGTGTCTGTGTGCATGTGCCTGTACCTTTGCAAGTTCAGTAGCCTGTTTGAAATAGTTGGCATCCTCCACGTCATCATAGCGGACCAGATTAGGAGCGACCTCGGCCAGTCTGGAGCGGACCTCTTCCAGGGAGTCATATGGTAATGTCACACCAGCCAGCTGTGGATGCAGACACGTTACTCTGGGTGACAAACTTAATGTTAACAACGAGCTGAGGGTCCCTCCAGGAATGTGCGACGTCGCAATCATAGCAGTTAACCCAAATTCAACCATCCAACTCATGAATTCTGACGATCATAGTCCCCCGTGTAAAATATTAAGGCGTATCTCATAAAAAGCCTGTTTCTTGTCCATTTGCTCCCACAGTTGGGAACAACTCGTTGCAACTTTATAGAAAAAGCTGCCGTATAATCGGGACTTCCTTCCTGGAACCCAAATAAAGTCTGCACAATCCTATAGGGACTGACAAGAGTAGCGTGCGCTCACCTCAGAGACGGCCCGGATGACCCTCCAGTCCTCTCGGGCCATCCCGGGAGCTGTGACGGCCACCCGGGTGTGTTGGCTCCTGCCCTCAGTGTTCACATAGGTGCCGTTTTTCTCTGTGTATGCAGCACCTGGCAGGATGATGTCGGCCATCGGCGCTCCTAAATCTCCATGGTGACCTAAAAGGGTCATTGTTTAATCACATTTTCACAATTTCAAAAGCTTAATTTTAATAATTATGGCCAATAGTTTGAAAAGATATGTTAAAAATATTAGACTATTTCCCTGTAACTCTAGTATGTAAATATGTATTGGCTGTGTTTCTGGGTATGTGTACCCTGGTAGATGATGAGGCTTTCTTTAGGCAGGTCGGCTCTCGTGATGCAGCCAGCATCAGCTCCCAACAGGAAGAGGACTTTGGGTGGATTTCTCCTGATGGCGTCCACACCAGCCTTGTAGCCCAGGTCCAATGCAGCTACCTGACTGGCCACTCTGCTCGCAGAGACAGAATTATGAGCAGGCAGGGTCTACTGTACTGTACTGTACTCAGATTTTACTAACTTTATGTGTGTTAAGATTAAAATGACAACTCAAGACGAGTTGCAGAAAATGTGTACCGGTGCAGGACGTTGAGGACTTTCCATCCCTCTTCCACTCCACTGCTGGTTCTGGCATTCTGAGCAATGGTGGAGACAGTGCCCAAAATGGCAGCTCCGTCTTGTCTCTGCAGAGCGCTGCTGCCCACAACTACCACTGGACGCTTAGCAGCTGAAAGGACCTGAGGACAGGGGAAGGAAAAATTCAAATAAAAGCTGTAAGAGGCTGGAGAAGGTTACAAATCTGCACCAGATTTCCCTCCAAATGAGCTCAGAGTCAGACTACATGCTTATTACCTTACAGAAGGGGTGTGTTCCATTCGCCAGCTCCTTCAGTACAGACGTGTCCTCTCCAAGATGGTCGTATGAGTAGCTCAGATCAACTTTGTGACCCACCATGGCGATATTCATCTCATTGTGAAGCCAGCTGACAGAGGACAACAAGACACAGGAGGGTTACATAAACAAGAAAAAATGTTTCTGTGCTGAAATATATATCAATTCGGTGCCTGAGAGAGAGCTTGTTCGCATGGTGCAACAATAACCACCTTGTGGTATTTCGCCTCCCTCCGTTTCTGTGCTGAAATATATATCAATTCAGTGCCTGAGAGAGAGCTTGTTCGCATGGTGCAACAATAACCAGCTGAAGTTAAACATCATTGGAATCAAAGAGCAGCTGGTGGACTACAATGCCTCAAATATGGATGTTGCTCTAAATTGACATTGAACCCAACAGCACAGAACATCTACATAAACAGTCAAATATTAGCTTTACCAAATAAATATCACGTGTGAAGTCTGTGACTGCAGTGTTATTCCTGCTTTCTTCGGGAGGAAGAAAATAAACAGTGGAATTATGGATTTCCACTACTGGAGTTTTCATTGAGTTGGTGCAGTTAAGGCTGCTGATACAATCCTGACTGACTGACAGTACTGTGAACACAAACATGTAAATATTGTACATATCCTTTGTTGAACAGTGAATACGGACACTGTAACAGCAGTGTCCGTTACAGGCTTCACTTTCTGCTTTGTTTTGCAGGGTTTAGTTGGCTATTGTTTTTTTTTCCTGCTCCAAACTATTGTTCTTACATTAGATTTTAAAATTCATTATTGGTCAATCCCCTGCGGAAGGGCATAACTATAAAAATCACAACCTGGAGTTTATATGCCTCCACAAGGTGTACAAAGAGGAGAGTATAAGTACAGTGCTGGGAAAGGAGAAGGGTTGGAAATTGTATTGGTGATGGTGTAATTGGTAGAAATCCTATTTTTGTCAAAGGTTTGCGTGCATGTGTTCAAACCGCATGAAATAAAAACAAGTTAATAAGAACATAGTAAACAGTGAAAAATGTTGGTGGTAGTAATTAAAATAAATTAGACAAATAGTCACATAAATGATATTAAAGAGTGTCATATGATGACTCAGTTTTAGTATTTAGTATTAGTATTATCAGTATTAGATAAAAATGAATATTGACAAAACCAATTAAGCTGGGACTCTTGTTCTGGGAGAAAAAGTCAAGAATACGGAATTATATAAGTAGAAGTTCGCGTATCAGCGAACACTGTATTTATAACATAGGAAACTGTTTGAGAAGGTAGAGACCAGGTTGTTTTTCTATAACCTCTTTCACACCAGCCACAAAATCCCACTGTACTGCAAACCCATGATATGTAAGGTCACAGTGATCTTTGACCTCTGACCTTTAAAATCTAACCAGTTTATCCTCCAGTCAGTTTGAAGAAAGTCCTTTGACGCGTTCTTCAGATATCACATTCACAAGAACCGACAGACAACCTGAAAACACAATTCCTACACTACTGTGATTACCTCTTGCGGATTCGGGCATTGAACAGTGGGGCTTCGTAGCGCGGGTTGGTTCCTACGAGCAGCAGCAGGTCACAGTCCTCGATGCCGGCGATGCGTGAGTTCAACAAGTAGTTGGAACGCAGATCTGTGCTGTTGAGAAAGAAATGTGCTCATATCTATGCCTGTTAGAGCTTTGTGAAAGGTAGCAAGAGCAGCTGTTGGTTTTATCACGGTAAACATTTCTGTTGAATCTGGTCCCAATTAGTGTAACCTGAGTTGTAACTACAGAAATATTTTACGGTCACAGTGACTTTTATCACCAAAATTTGAACCTATTTAGTTCATCCTGGGGTCATGAGACAGCAAGAGATATCATGAAACATTACTTTAGCAAGGAGGCAGAAAGCACAGGTTGATAGGGACAGAACCTTGGACAAGAGGAAGAACAGAGTCTTACCCTGCTCCTGCCATCGGGAAAAGTTCTTCAGTGCACAGGTTTTCTGAGTCGAGTCTATTGAGGAGGTCTTTGAGGCAGACCAGAGCTTCAGCATCAACCATCCCTCCTGCAACTGCTGCTACGTCATTGCCTTGCACACTCTGCAGCTACAAACACAAATATGACACATCTAAATGTTGGAGGCGAGGTCTCAGTTGTCACAAAGGCCATTCATTATATTAAAAACACATCAATATCAGAGGTATACGAAGAAACAGGAAGAAACTCACTGCTCCAGCAACACGAGTGAGAGCATCTTCCCAGGTGGTGGGGGTCAGCTGACCTGAAGCATCTTTCACCATTGGTTGGGTCAATCTCTGCCTCTTCAGACCGTCATATGCGAACCTTGAGGACACGTGTGTTCAGATTTATCTTCGGTCACGTTAAATTTAATGTTGCTAACATTTAACCGAAGCACTACTACTCGTGTCTTCAGTTTAATCATGTTGACGTTGTTTAAAGCCCAGTAGGTTTGTGTGTGGGGCGGCGCTTCAGGTCCGCTTGTAGTTTACCTGGTCTTGTCGGAGATCCATTCCTCGTTGACATCTTCGTTCAGCCTGGGCAGCACCCTCATCACTTCGCCACCTCTCGTGCTCACCACAATGTTACTGCCGACAGCATCCAGCACGTCAATCGATTCGGTTTTCCTGCAAACACAAGCAGAGAATGAAGCCAAATAGAAGAGCGGGATGGATTCAGATAGAAAGATGAAATCCTGGCAGGCAGACAAGTAATCCATCAGTCCTCAAGAAATCATGACAATCCCTAAATTTTACAATCTCCGCCGAAAGAAAATCTTAGAACACTCATCCCCGTTTCCTACCGAGTCTCCCATGGTCGTGCGGTGAATGCATAGGGTTTGGAGGTGAGCGCTCCCACAGGACAGACGTCGATAACATTGCCCGAGAGCTCCGACATAAACATCTTCTCCACATATGTCCCAATCTGCAGGTTATGTCCTCTTCCAGTTGTTCCAAGGTCTTCAACACCGGCAATCTCACTGGCAAAGCTACAAAGACACACACTGTAATTAGAAAAAGAAAAAAACCTCTGCCACCTGCCTGAAATTGCCCTAAACACAAACTGTTTTTGGCAAGGGTAATGAAATGAGGGATCTCATCTTTCACCGCTCAAAAGGAGAACAGCAGATTATCGTTTAATTCCTAATGGATGTAAGTGTTTTGGATGCGCTCACCGGACACAGCGTGTGCACTGGATGCAGCGCGTCATGATGGTCTTGATGAGGGGCCCGATATTTTTGTCCTCCACCGCTCTCTTCCCTTCTGAGAAACGACTGCGGTCTGAACCAAACTGCATGGACTGATCCTAGAAATATAGCAAGTGTCAGTGTCAACTGAGCAACTCACACCAAAACGACAAAAGGACTGGTGAGGGGAGGAATACTCTGTGTATTTCAGTTTTAGAGGGAGGTGTCCCTTTAAGCGCTTTATCCTAACCTGCAGGTCACATTCTCCTCCCTGATCACAGATGGGACAGTCCAGTGGATGGTTGGCCAGAAGGAACTCCATCACTCCCTCTCTGATGACACACACATCCAGACAGCCTGTTTACAATGATTATCTAACATTGGGGTATTAGTTTAATCATATTTGTAGATTTAAATTTGTACCTGGCCTTCCGTGTCTTTTCTGAGTTGGTTAAGATATTCCAGCCCTTCATGACGGGCATGGCGCAGGCTGCCACCGGCTAAGGAACAGAGGAAAACACACATATGTAGATTTGAGCACTGTCAGCAATCACAGCAGTTTCTTCGCAAATGTGTTTTATCTAAGTGTTCTCTCTTCAATTTAACATACTTTCTGTATAAATAATCAGCCTACAGACAAACAGACGCCCTTCCGGTTACCTTTGGAGCTTTCTCGATCTCCACCAGACACATACGGCAGTTTCCTGCCACTGAGAGGCGCTCATGGTAACAGAATCTGGGGATCTGGATTCCTGCTTTCTCACAGGCCTAAAGGGGTAAAGTAAAAAAAAAATAAGGCAAAACCCAAAAAATTGGACTATCTGACACTGTCAAAGTCAAGCTGAAACTATAAAAAAAATTCCATCTTTTTCTTTTCTTCTTCTAGGTTTTCTGGTATATTTTCAGCACTAACCATTTAGATTCCATAATATCATGACATGCACCCATCAAGCATGCAAGAGCTAACTTAATATTTCACGTCAGAAGTGTTTATAGGGTGAAGCTTCACTGATTAATGTACAAAAACACCTTTACTGACCGATTTTGGTGAAACAGTAAATGATATGTAAATATTTTCTGGGTGATTGACAGAGTTTCCTGGTTGGCAGATAATGTAACTTGTTGCTGCTGTTGTTATACAGTTATTGGTGGCTCAGTCAGCTACAGCAATAATGCTATTTATAACACCCACCCTAAATGTGCGTTTGTACAAGCGGCATGTATATACAGTATGTGAGAGCAAAAATGCTCATGTGGACTTTAGGAATGACATAATGAACACGATTATAAAAAAACATGATAAAAAGAATTTGTTGCACAAGTCAATAAGAGGTGAAAACAATCGTAAAACAGCAACTCAGGGAGAGATGAATCAAACCATGAGTCAGAGCCATCATTACCTAGTCTACATTGAAAGGACAATACCACTGCTAGTACATCACAATTATCACAAAATACTGGTACATAAACACATACCAAGTATAATCCATAATCCAAAATCAAAACAGGAAACACAGGAATCTGTGTTAGTTTTATACCTGCAGCACAGTGGTTCCAGGCTCCACTTCCAGTGGTTTCCCATCAACAAACACTTCCACCATGTTGCTGGCAGCACGCACTGCAGTACGGACTGGAAGTCATCACATAAAGGTTTGTTGAAAATAAAGTGATGAATAAACAATACATTCGGTTCCTCAAAGAGCAAATCGCTCATGGAAAGAGCACAAGCACAGGACAGATTTATTCCCTAATGCATGCATGCATGCATGCAATAATGCACTTTAATTTGTTTCTAACCATAATAATACAATGAACAACATTTAGAGGGAACTTGTAGGCTGCTTCTGAAACTTTTAAAATGGGTTAAATAATGTATTGAAATGTTGAAACTAAGACATGAAAATATGTATACACACAAAAAATAAAATTTTTCTCCAAAAAATAAACTTTGCTGAGAATTTGGTGGTTTGTTACTTACTTATACACACACACACGCACGCACACACACACACATACCAGTGTTGGACGGAGCCAGGCTGCCCTTGGCTGCTCCGGCCAGAGCTCGGCCAATGGTCGGCAGTCGCAACATGACGCTGTGAGAGGAAAAATATCCAAAATGTTAGGTAACCTTATTGATTATTCAATTATTTATAGATTATGTCAATTATTTTTGGTTGATTTACTCAAATTTACTGATTGTTTCAGCCTGGCCATCAGTTGTAACAGCGCATTTAACATTGCGTCCATGTTTGGTGATAAATAATATAATAATGATACACAGTATCGTTATTACAGTATCACAGTAAGCAAAATAAGGAAAATAATAACAATAATAATAAAAAACACAAAACAATCCCTTTTTTCATCAAAGTTGATAATATGTCAACATTTATTCTTCAACAGTCTTATAATGTTCATATTTCATGCAAGATGCATCTGCAGGCTTACGCATTAATGTCTATTATTCAGCCGCAAGTGAGACAGAAGATGTCAACAAACTATCAGCAGGTTTTCAGCTAAAGTATGACTTAAGAGGAGCATTAACAGTGGGCTGAATCTTCCCCTTCAATACGCTCCAGGTGTACTTTTCAAGGCAAAACAAATACTCTTGATCACATATCAACAACTTTCACATTGAGCATTTGAGACCTTATTTTTTCACCATAATAACAGCGTCAGAAGTTATTATTGTATGATATATTTTTTTTTTCTAATAACCCCAGCAAACGACTGAGCGTTTGTAAACTCGGAGCCACTGTAGCTAGCTAGCTAGCTAGCCTAATAGCTGTCACTGTGAATAACAGTTATACAAAAACTAATACTAGTAAACACTGCAAAAACATTATGCACAGACAACAAAAACAGAGATTCCAAATCACACTGAACTGTGACACTGAAATGAAAACATATTAAGCACTCTATACTATATACTACTATATACAGTCAATAAGCAAAAGCAGCAACCTTTCACTGAGGACTCCTTGCTTGCATGCTAACAGGGTTAGCTAACAGCTAAGTACTGTTACTCAAGGGCACAGGGACTGAGGTGTTGTGAAAGTTACTAGAGGTAACATGGGTTAATAAATGCATTTTCCAGTGTTTCTACTATTAAATAACATCTGTCTGTAAACTTTTAAGAGTACACCGCATGTTTCTGCTTCTTACCTTTCGCTATTTGGCCTTCTTGACCAGAACAGCGGTGATTTTCCTGTGCCACCAGTCAAATAGCGATAGCGTAGTTAGCGGAAATCGCACGTACACTTCCGAGTACGAAGCTCCAAATTTCACAATAAAAGTACCCTCATTATTTTCACACATGCCACGAACCACACTGATAACTTCAGAGACCCTATCATTTTTTTCCTCATAAATTTTTTTAACCGATTCCCAAAATCTAATTTTCTAACCCTGTCAAATCCCTTTTTTTCAGTTTTGCCCATTATCTGTCACCCCAGTCTGAAACATTGGCATCAATTTCTTTTATAATTAGCAATGATTTTATTTATGTCTTTGTGAGGTGTGTATTTTGTCTGTGTGTGTTCTAATAAACCTTGAGTCTGCTACTGATGATAATATCTGTCTGTGAAGTTTGCGCCGTATTAAGCTTCAACTTCTAACTACATCTCCCATGATGACCTCCGTGCTACCGGAAGTAGCTACGTGTTCATTGTCGCGACGTTTCACGAAGGCTCTATACACAGCTACAGCTACAAACAAGTGCTGGTGCTGTCTCCTGGAAAGGAGTACAGAAAAAAACAGGTAACTAGTTTTGTGAATAAAAACGTTTACTTGTTTATTTGATACCAACGTCCACTGCTGTCTTCATAAAAAATCTGTTATAAATAAAATTGTCAGATCGTTCGAACTAGTTAGCATTAAGCTAACTATGTGTGCTAGCAAACATAGCTTCAAGCGACAAGTATATACAAACGCTTGTTGCGGTTGAAATTATTGTTGCGCTCCAAGAAATTGGTTATATATTAATACGTTTGTCGGTTTTGCTGGGGTTTTTTGGTTTGTTTGTTTTTTTTACTTTACGTGAACGTGTAGTATGGCTTTGCCATGATCTCTGTTTTTTTTTCAAAAAGAAGACGGAAGTGAATAGAAGTATTGTCTTTCTCACAAGTGAATATTTATGAAGGATAAGTTTAAATTAATGCAAAAGCTTACTTTTTATCTTACAAAGATCCACCATCAGCTGTAGTCTGGGAGTTTCATTCTATAACTCAATGTCTAGTTCGAAATTTGTTTGATAAGCCAAAATATGGTGTAATATATTATAGTTATTTTGTGAGCATGCTGAACTTTGTGAAGATGTGTAAGGCATTTCAACTTGTCTTTCCTCTCCTCCCTCTTTTGTTCTTCTTCCAATCTGACAATCAGCATCATGTTGCCGACCACGACACCACAGAGTAACGGTGCCCTCGGGTTACGCGATGCGGCGCGTCACACGGCTGGTGCCAAGCGCTACAAGTACCTGCGACGACTGTTCCATTTCAGACAGATGGACTTTGAATTTGCGCTGTGGCAGATGCTTTACTTGTTCACGTCGCCGCAGAGGGTCTACCGCAACTTCCACTACAGGAAGCAGACCAAGGACCAGTGGGCCAGGGACGATCCCGCTTTCCTGGTCCTGCTCAGCATTTGGCTGTGTGGTACGTCAGTGCTCATGTGGCCAAGTCTAGTCTGGTCAGTTCCACTCCTTGCCCACTTGACGTGTTCTTTATACCTCCGCAGTGTCAACGATAGGCTTTGGTCTGGTGCTGGGCATGGGAGTCCTGGAGACTCTGAAGTTATTGCTGTGGGTCGTTTTCATTGACTGTATAGGAGTTGGCCTACTCATATCAACACTTATGTGGTGAGTTTTCTATTGGTTATATCTCAGGGTTGCAAAACAGTCTATTTATCCATTTGACAAGCTTGAACAAGCAAACGTTAAAATGTTTTCCTTCAAAAAATGACTCACACACTGTGATCAAAGCAGATAGCAATTGATTCTTTTTAGATCAACTTATTATAATGGTGTCAAGTAAGATCTGTTTTGTCCATTCCAGGATCATCAGTAACAAGTACCTGCTGAAGAATCCCAGCAGAAATTTTGATGTGGAGTGGGGCTACGCGTTTGACGTTCACCTCAATGCCTTCTACCCTCTTCTAGTCATCCTTCATTTCCTGCAGCTCTTCTTCATCAACCGTGAGTAAAGTTGTGCCTCAAGTTCTGCCGGTGTGTCAGATAATCCAATTAAAGGCGTTGAACAAACGTCGTGCTGCCATTAGTCAATCAAAAGAAAAATGAATTGGCAAGTGTTTTAGAGAACTAGATGCCAACACTTCAATCGAGCAAAAATGTCATATTTGGACACTCTGACCGACACCTAACAATCATATTAATCATTAATCTGCCAAATGTTTTCAAGATGAATCGATTGGCCATCTACTCTATAAATTGTCAAAAAATAGTGAAAAAGTCCCCTCACAAGAAAACTAACCCTAACTAAGCAGATATCAGGATGGAGATCAAATTAACACTGGATTTGTTTTTTGTCTTTCAGATGTTGTGGTCATTAACTCAAATTGGTTCCCGGGGTACTTTGTCGGCAACACTTTGTGGCTAATTGCCATAGGTTATTATCTCTACATCACATTTTTGGGCTACAATGGTAAGTTCCAGTCATGTACATTGTTCTCAACGTCTAAACAAAGGAGCAGCATTACAGTGATTTGACAGTTTCTGTGTGTACCTCAGAATATCAGGGTAGCAGGAAGTCATTTAAACTAATAAAATGGCTGCTAAATAGTGTCTGTGTTGGCACTACTTTGTCTTTTTGACCTTATCTAGAACTGAGTCCCATCAGCTCCAGTGACCCTGTGTAGGATTAGATGCTGAAGTGTGTCACAGTTTCTGCTTTTCGTTCCTGTGCTCATGTGTTTGCCTCTTTCACCCACGCAGCTTTGCCCTTCCTGAAGAACACCGTAGTGCTGCTCTACCCCTTCTCTCTTCTCGGTCTCATCTATGTCCTCTCCATCACTCTGGGCTGGAACTTCACACAGGGTCTCTGCTGGTTTTACAAGTACAGAGTCCAGTAGGGCCAGTTTGGCCCTGACGTTGGGACACAAATTTTTCAGCTCGCAACAAATCAGTTTTCAGCTTCGATTAGTCGTCGGTGGTTGACTGTTATTAAACTGGGACACTTGGTTGATTGATTCTCAGTCAACCGTTTGATTTTCTGTTTGGCTCTAAACCCAGTGACATGTTCGGAGTAGCTGTAAAATCGGGGACACAGATGATGCAGCTTTTATTATAAATCTTTTTTTTTTTTGTATGATTTGTAAATAGTACTCTGGCTTGTTGTAATATATACACAAATGAATGTTAATGAAGAGGACAAATTTGCTTTGTTTCTTTGAGTTTTCTTAAAGATCGACAAAAACAAATCCTGTTTACTAAAGAGAGAAAAAAAAGCAGGAGGAACATGGGATGTAAAGATGTTTTTCCTTTTATTTTTGTTAGTGTACATTCCAGATCACCTTCAATAATAATAATAAAAAAAAGATTTATTGACTTAATCTGACTCAGTTATATGTTCTGCAGGAACAAATCAGATGCTTTCCTGGATGTTCTCGATTGGATCAGTGACTCAGTGATGTTAATGTGCAATTCAGAGTTAATTTTTCATTTGTTTATTAAGGAATAATGCATATATTATTTAACAAATATCAGAAGATACTTTATCAAGTACATTGGATCAAAATGCAATTTTTCAAGTTATTACACTAAAGTGCTGTTTTACCTTTTATACTTTTGTACACTTCAATAGATGAAGCAATATAGAAGAAGAAAGCTGCCCAAAAGTATAAATAAGAGGATAACAGTGTGGAAAAAATCTGAATTATATTTATGTAATATAAAACAAATACATCAACAAAGAGACAATAGCTCATGAATTTTCTTGCTATTTCATATTTCCACTTTTACCTTCTACCTATACCGTTATTATTTATTTAGTTATTAAGTTATTTTAGCATTTCGTCTTTCTGCAATTCAAAAAATGCCTTCAACAGCTTCACTTCATTCAGCATCCATGCACGTTTGCAAGGAAATTCCATTTTTTTCCTAGTTAGTGTGGATGCTGCGCTGCGGACACGTCATTGTACTCATACTTTATTACGATAGATGGAAACAAACCGAGATGGATGGCTCCAGTGGGTAGAGTAGGTGGTCCTCTGATCAGCGCTACGATTCCTCACCTCTGCAAACAGAGTGTCTAAGTGTCCTTGGGCAAGATGCTGAACCCCAAATGCGTCCCTATCCTGTGCCATTGGTGTGTGAATAGTTTCCTAAGTCCCAGCTCAGATGGTACTACACCTCCACCTGTGTATAAATGGGTCGTTGGAAAGCAAAGAGGAATTGATTTACTAGTATTTGATTGTGCCTCGCTGTTTCCAAATCCAATAACAACCTTACGTTGTCCTAAAGTTGAACCACCTGGTCTTAGGCCAGTCAACCTTTCATTAAATCTGTAGAGGGAAACTCTGGCACAAGAAGCAAAAACGTATCATCATATTCACAGTTTAAGGAAAGACAAGACTTTGAATTTATTGATTTTAGTTTTGTAAAACTGGTATATAAATGAACATGCTCCTGAGCCCTCAGAGAGATTTCAGAGCAGCTTTCCATGGCAATGTGTAAATCTTCCTTTTGCTGGGAGTTTTTTCTGTTAGAGAGCCAAACTACTGCCTGATTGCTTAAACTTTGCTGTTAACAGTACATATTTTTTTTTTGCCTTTTATATTTAAAAGGGAAACCAAATCCTAATTTATTTAGTAATTAACCTTTACCCATGTGATTCTTCAGTCATTTTGTTTTTATATATTGTTTTTAATGCTTTCTTTTGTTTTAATGCTTTTATATTTTGTAAAGCACTTTGAATTGCCTTGTTGTTGACATGTGGTATACAAACAGACTTGCCCTAAGTGTAATACTTTAAATATGTACTCTATTGTATCAAGCTGTACTCAACAGTAGTACACTAGACCCCTCTAGTATATTATTTAATGTTTGTTTTTTTCCTAAATATCGTTTTCACATTTTCACAAATGCTCTTCTAGGGATGGTTTTGCAGATTCATCTGCTACAAGCACTGATACTTACATTGGAAAACTATTTCCATTTTATTTATGTATACCGTATCTGTCCCTATCACATAAACCATGAGTGAAAAAAATAAATACTTCAGATTTGAAATTAAAGACTTTTTTGGTCTTACCTGAAATGGTGCAAAGTTCTTTTCACGATAACCTTTTAGCAAAAGAGTGACAGGAAGTGCAAAGAGTAATGGTGCAAGAGCACAAATGGTAGCCACGGCAAAGATGGCAAGCAGCGGGAGACACATTAGAGTGTCACCATGAAAGTATACAGTATAATTTAGAGATGCACTGCTATGAATTTGTATGTATTTAATCAAGAACTCAATGAGACCGTGGAAAATGACTTGAGTTCACCTCAAAGACGTTTGCCTAAATTAGCATTAAGCGTGGCATATACCAAAGAGATGCCCTATCCCCCTCGCCCACCGAAAAAGTGGCTTCGGACATCGATTCCAAAGTGGAACAATCATAAGCCACCTCCTCTGCATGGATGACATCAAGCTGTACGCGATGAATGAACGAAATATTGACTCACTGATCCACATTAAAAAAGGAGAGAGGTAAGATGATTACAGCTGAAGGGTCTGAACTACCAGAAAGCAACACAGCTGATGTTCAGGACAGCTACAAGTACCTTGGGATCTCACAGGCAAATGGGAATCATGAAGAGGCTGCAAGGAAGTCAACCACAGCCAAATACCTACATAGAGTGATGCAGGTCCTGAGATGTCAGCTGAATGGTCAGAAGCCATCAACACCTATGCCCTGCCCATCGTCAGATACCCTGAAGGAGGAGATAGAGGCCACACATATCAAGACAAAGAAGCTCCTCACCGTGCATGGACGGTTTCACATCAAGTGCAGCACTATGAGGCTGACGTCTAGTGAGTGTAAGAGCTGCGAATACATCAGGAAGATACCCCCTGATGATGCTGCCTCAGGCAGCTGTTACCATGGCAGCACAAGAACAAGTGCTGAACATGAGGCCAGGATTTATCACACCAGACAGGACCCGAGAACTGCGTGAAGACGCCCCTCAGATGATACGGCACGTTACAGTGGGATGCAGGCAGGTGCGGCACACTTGGAACATCATAACCAAGTTGCTGGCAGTGCTTACAGGAACATCTGTGCCAAGTATGGGCTGGAGGTCCTAGGATGTAAAATGGGCAATACCTCCAAAGGTGAGTGAGAACAACCAAACTAAGATCCTATGGGAGTTTCAGATCCAAACCGATAAGATGGTGGTGAATGATCAACCGGACATCGTGGTGGTGGGAGAAGGTGGTAGTGATGTAGCAATCCCAGGTGATAGCAACATCAGGAAAAATGAACACGAGAAGTTAGAAAAATACCAGGGCCTGAGAGAGAAGTGAGATATCTGCCCTTTATCAAAAAACATCCACAAGGTTTCTCTGTTGGCAAGAAACAAAATGTGGGGTTTTCTCCTTCTTAACATAAATAGAATCTTTATTTGTGTTTATACATTTTTAGAATGTCAGTTTCGCAACATTTAACAGTCTTTTTTATGAGAAATTCTCAAGGGCTGAAAATGTAATTACATGAACAACAGAAACGTGCTAAACAACAAAACACAAATTTACATAAGTTTTCATTTAGCAGCCCGACTTAGCTTGGATTTATTGTGACCAGTGATGAATCCATCAGAGAAAAACATCTCTCGAGGATTCATCAGCTAACATGTCGAGCTGAAATGCTACTACATACCTACTGTACAAATATATCATCTGCTTTTAATATTACAGAGAATGTTTTCCGGTTCTACCAACTGCCATGATCTGCCATTCAGTCATCAGCATAAATAAAAAAATGTCATTTTGGGTGTAAAAAGAAAAATCCGTAGCCTTGAATAAAAATGTACTCTGTCAACTGAAGGCTGGTATTCATGGTTGGCGCTGTATTTTTAAAAATCTCAGTATATAAATAAGAACCATTAAATAGTCAAACAGTTGAACTATGCAGAACCTGTTAACTATGTGACTCTATGTATCGCTATGTGGAGAACAGGGGGCCAGTGGAAGCTG
>KV751358.1:2108335-2120420 GCA_001698575.1 Mola mola
AACCATTACTTTCCTCACGTCCTCTTCCTTTACTAGAGCTCTCCTGTTAAGAAGCAATAAAGAAGAAAAAAGAAAGGCCTTTATGTACCTGATGCCTTCTCATTTATTCAACGTTCATGATGTTGTTTGGATTGATATCATGAGTAGTATCACAACGCTTTACTTTAGTTTTTAGGTTAAGTGTTTAAATAAGCATGTAGTGGTTAGCATGTAGAAGTTAAATGTTATGTATGCAATATGTAATACATTTTGCTCACATTTGCACAAGACACACTACGGTGGTTATTACAAAATGTGGGAGTTGCACTTATTTTTATAACGATAATGTGATAATATGGCGTATTGTGTGATGACACCAGATGTTGTTGACAAGAGAACAGCCCCCTGAATAAGTTAACAGTGAGAAAACATTGTTACTGAAATGTTACAACACATTTTATAATAAGCGCTGCAATAAGTAATGATAAATAAAAATCATTATTAAAAATGTATTAACTACTGTGTTCAGGTGTTTTATTTCAAATGGTGGTGTCATTACATAATGAGGTGTTAACAGAATATTCATTTATTATTATGAACCATTAGTTTGAGTTAAAAGCATTTCATAGGTGACCATTTATTCCAGCCGATCAACTGACCTTGATATAGGTAAAGGAAATACATTTTAAGTAAGCAAAGGATATTTATATACAGTCCAGACTATGGTTACATTATCAGTGCATTTGTATTTTTGTGTTTTTACCTGTTTTGGGATGATGTCAGGTAGCTCCTCCACTCGACTTGGCAATAAGCTTTGACCACATTTACTATCCCTCTGCTTTGACACAAATTCTGTGTCGGAATGTGATGAGTTATCTTCATCGTTCTTCCTTTTCTTTGACTTTTTCCTCTTTCCTGTTCCATGCCTCTTGTGTAATCTGGTCTTATTCTCATTATCCTCACCTGGACAAAAAATTAAGCAGCTTTACCCTAATACAGCAAATACAAATGAAAACCCTATATAATGATTTAAGCAGTAACTGTGCAAACAGTATGACTTACTGTATGACTCTTAGGTAACATGTCGATGTCGGCTGTTATTTATTTATTTTTTTGTTAACGTCCACATTGGCTTCAACAAAATAAGTGACTGGGCAATGTCGCAAGGCTTTGAAAGCTGAAATGTGAATGCCTAAATTAACAATATGTAACACTGTATCATACTAAATAAAACATTAAGACACGCTTACCTTGCTCTGTGTTCCCCGCTGTAGGCTTGCCTCTTCTATGAAGCAAAGATAAAACCTGAGTTAGGCACAGTTGAAAAGCAGGTATTAATAGCAAAATGGCAGGACTTTTTGTTAGAATAATTGTACTTAGGCAGCTAAAACTGCAAGCTAAAAAAGCATGAGCTTTGTAGAAGTTATCATGATAATCCCACAAGGCCGAAGATTTACTGTTTGTTTAAAAAGGTCGACTTCCCTGAAATACCTGGTCAGACAAGGAGATAGAAGCCAGAACAAGCAAGCAATAAAGTGAGCAGCAGTGCCTAGATCAACTGTTTTACCCTTACCATAAACCCATCCGATGGTGTAGATCTCTGTGTGATACTGTGATTTACAAACAAAGGGCGACTGTGAAAACTACACACAGATAGCTAAGGTCAAATACCAAGAATTTTTGGTCCTCCCTCTTTTCCCATGAGGAGTGTGTATAAAGAGACGCTCCGGAGAGAGAGCTCTCCAGACAATACTTTGACCTACCTATGTACTCACTGTATTGCTCTCCTTGCAAGTAAAACAAAGCTTTGAGATACTGCTTTATTGGTGTTTCCGTCGTCTCCACTTTTTTTTACGTCGGTGCCTGGGACACTAAAGAATAAATTCTACCGACAACTCGGTCCTTCGAGCCGGAGCCCAACATCCCTGACGAGGAGGAGAAGAGAACTTCCAACACTGAAAACCTGTGCACAGTAAAATTGAAAGACCTCCGCCTCAAGTAGGTGCCAAACAGAGGCCAGTGGTGGGAGTGACTCATCCTCCGAGCCAGGGTGACGGGATCTGATACGGGAAAAGGAGAGACGCTCACCAACAAAGTGAGTATGAGCTGGGCTCAAACAGTGTGAGTGACTGGGTCACTGGAGACCATAAAATACTAGTTAAGAGTCTCGAAATAGAATGAGCTGGGCTCAACAGTGAAATAAGACCTGACGTGTACGGTTTAAAGGCCGGCGGGGTCTGATCAACCCCCGAAAGCTAACCCCGTCTAGGAGCCTGGGTTTTGAGGTCCCTCACTCTAGTCGAGTGTAAAAGCTGCCGGCTCTGAATAAAAAACAAAAGAAAAAAAGAAAAAAAACAAAAAACTGATTGAACTGTGCAGTCTGAAGCAGCGGGTGAGTTTCACTGTCAGTTGAAGTAAGACACACAGTACAATGGGTAACAGTAAATCTAAAACTAAAAAAAGAAAACGTGCAGGGAGATGCAAAATATATGTATATATATATAAAACAATACGATTTCGATGGAAAATTAGGGAGATAAGCCTGTCACGAGTTAAAAAACAAAATAGTGGAAGATGCAAAAGGAGATAAGAAAAAGTTACAGAAGAATGGAGATGAATGTGCTGTAATGTGGTGTGAGGAAGCGGAGAAGTGGAAGGAAGGAGAAGGAGAAAGAAAAAAGAAAGAAAAAAAAAATCTGTATTATTGGGCAGCTTTATTGAGCCATGGGTTAACATGTCTCAACAGGAGGGATGTGTACACCTATGGATTCACAAGCTACTCTAAAAAATTTTGTAGAGATTGTATTACGTGCTGCAAATACAATGCTCAGGGGAACGAGAGAACCAAAAGACATGCTTTTCCAAAACCACAATACCCGTTCCAACATATCTGTATGGATTTTATTGAATTAAATAAATGCCAAAACAAAAGATACTGTTTAACTATTATAGATCCATACCCTAAATGGACTGAAGTAATTGCCTGTCAACACAATGATGCCCTAACGGTGGCAAAATGTTTAACAAAAGAGGTAATGCCACGATTCGGCATACCAGAAATAATTTATAGCGATAATGGGCCACATTTTGCAAAACGCCATTATCTCACGATTGGCTGATAGACTGCAAATAAAATTAAAAAATCATTGTGCATACCATCCACAAAGCGCTGGATTGGTGGAAAGAACAAACGGGACAGTCAAGCTAAAATTAAAGAAGGTAATGGAAACCACAGGGCAAAACTGGGTAGAATGTCTACCACTAGTCCAATTTCATTTAAGGATAACTCCTGGTAAGACAGGACTCACTCCTTTTGAAATAATACATGGAAGAAGATATACGATACCAACCATGTCACCTGAAAAACCAGAAATTGTAGTAGACGAGAGAAGCATTATAGATTACATGATCAGAACCATGGAAGAAAGAGAAAAATCAAAGAACAGAATGCTCCCACAGGACCTCCCTTCTCTTCCAGAAAACCTCCCCACCCTGAAAATAGGAGACTGGGTCTTCATTAAGGCAGTAAAACGGAAGAATTGGGCAGCACCCTGCTGGGAAGGACCACACCAGGTTGTATTGCACACACCCACCGCTATAAAAATAGCCAACCGAGACACCTGGATACATAAGAGCCATTGCAAAAGGTTAACCAATTTCTTAGGAAAAAACACACCACCTGAGGGTGCTTGACTCTGAAGTCCAGTTAGAATAAAAGATAGGAGAGAGAATTGTTCAGAAATTCCCTCTACCTCTCTCTGGTGAAGAAACCACCGAGAGTCATGAGACTTTTAGGGTGTATCCTTTTAGTTTCCTTACTTCCTCTTGTGGTCCCGTAATAGAAGCAACCAAAAACACAGAATGGATAAATTATATTTATTGCAATCAGCAACGGCATCTGAATTTGACCAGGGATGCTGTCGGCGGGTTACAGGAGGAACTGGGGTCAAATTCTCTTATGACTTATCAAAATAGAATGGCTCTTGACATGTTGTTGGCAGAGCGTGGGGGAGTGTGTGCAATGTTCCAAGACACCTGTTGTACCTTCATACCAAATAACACCGCCCCTGATGGCAGTGTCAACCGTGCCTTATCGGGACTAAAAGCTCTCTCTATAGAAACAGCCAATAATAGTGGAATACGAGACTGGTTTTCAGATTGGTTTACACGCTGGTTTGGGAGGTGGGGAAGTTTACTAAAAACCATAGTAGTAGCCCTAGTGGTAGGGCTATTGCTTTTTGTTTTTCTAGGTTGCTGTTGCATCCCGTTCATCCGAGGACTGACTGAGAGGGTCCTCACACAGGCTGTGGTGAGAGCACATCTGTATCAAGAACTCGCCCAGGACGACGGCCAAGGTTCCCCAGGACCAGAGAAAGCAGAGGTCTAGTTAAGGAACCGACCAAAACCACCAATTGGATACCAACGTAGAAGAAGACGAGTCCCCATCTAACAAGAATCGTTTTGCTCCCTACCGATGACATATCTACGGAAAATCAAAGGGAAGACGTAGACATACTGATGTCTTGGGAACTGACGAAAAATCTTTTTATGTATATGTGTGTGTCTTGTTGGATATCTTGGTGCTAATTGTGGATTATAATGATAAAACAGGAGGGAATGTTAGAATAATTGTACTTAGGCAGCTAAAACTGCAAGCTAAAAAAAGCATGAGCTTTGTAGAAGTTATCATGATAATCCCACAAGGCGGAAGATTTACTGTTTGTTTAAAAAGGTCGACTTCCCTGAAATACCTGGTCAGACAAGGAGATAGAAGCCAGAACAAGCAAGCAATAAAGTGAGCAGCAGTGCCTAGATCAACTGTTTTACCCTTACCCATCCGATGGTGTAGATCTCTGTGTGATACTGTGATTTACAAACAAAGGGCGACTGTGAAAACTACACACAGATAGCTAAGGTCAAATACCAAGAATTTTTGGTCCTCCCTCTTTTCCCATGATGAGTGTGTATAAAGAGACGCTCCGGAGAGAGAGCTCTCCAGAGAATACTTTGACCTACCTATGTACTCACTGTATTGCTCTCCTTGCAAGTAACACAAAGCTTTGAGATACTGCTTTATTGGTATTTCCGTCGTCTCCACTTTTGTTACGTCGGTGCCTGGGGCACTAAAGAATAAATTCTACCGACACTTTTTTTTTTTTTTTACTCATGATGACAGAAAGATTTGGATGCTTATGATGCACAGGGGAAGTAGGCAGTGCCTAGTCCTTTACCCCCAAATAATTAAAGAGAACCACTGGATCTTATATGACATTTCATATTTTCAGTTCTTAAATGTAAAGCCAAGTTGCCTCCACTACATAGTTTCTCCACTGGGGAGCAGAGACAGATTAATTTTTAAATTGTGTGTCACACTCAATTCTGTATACTATACACACTGTTACAGTTGATCTACCAACAGGCCTGTTATAATGGTATGTTTAAAAATAAATAAATAAATAAACCAAGTTCAATCTTGTCAGAAGCGTTTCTACCTTTATTGTATCATTTTAACCAATGAATTACGACGCAAAAGAAGAATCATCATCTTAGCGGGGTGAAAAAAAAAGAAAAACGTACAATGATATGGTGACTACCGTTTTATAACTGGTGCTGAAGCAGTGTTCAATCTGCAGCTCTCATCAATTACAGCCTATATATACATGCATAATAACATTATTATTATTATTATTAGTGTAATAAATTTCCCCACTAAGGGATGAATAAAGGAACTCTTATCTTATAACCCTACACTTCCAATGCTTATGTCCAAACATATGCACTAATTTTGACACAACTCAGGTGACAAAATACACACAGACCTGACTGTTTTAACATGAAAATCAAGAAATCCAGGCATGACTGACATAACAATGAGCCCATTAAATCAAGATCCAGTATGCACAATAACAGGACCTTCTCTGAGAGGAATGGAGCAAGGAATAAACCCTTGTGCAATGAAATGTAAAAACTCCAACTGCTCTTCAACTGATTTCTCAAATACAGATGCCATGTAGACCCCAATATATAGGGAAGCATTAAACAACATTAAAATTGGTGATCTTCCAAAGGAAGAGCAAAAGAAAACACCCTGTTATGCCTGCTCATGACATGAAACTGCTGCACCTGAGGTAAAGCCACTAGACTAGAGAGGAAAATGTGTTGTCACCTGTGGGGACATTTGTTTTTTAATTTTAGAAAAACAAACAATGAAATTTGCAATTTCATTGTCCATAAACTACAGGTTGTGACCTCATTAAATACAAACATGTGACATTATTGGTTATCTTGTCAGTATCATGAGAATCAGGTAAAAAAAAACAACAAAAAATACAAAAAACAAAAACAAAACAAACAAGCAATAAACCTCTGAGTATTGATAGATATTTTACCTCCTTTTGTGTTTGGCTCCCCTCTCAGAATCAAAACTGATTTCTTTCTCCTTCTCTCTGTTCCTCTTCTTCTTCTTACTTTTGTGTTTTTTGTGCTTCTTGTGATTCTTTTGTGAACCACCGCCTTTTAAGTCTTCCCGTTTGTCTTTCTCTGAAGTAGCTTTTGCGTTTTTAACCGATTCACTACCAGCAACCAAGCCTTCAGCAGCACTAATGGACGCAGACAACAGAAAATTATTGAAGTGAATTATTCAAGTTATTATTGAAGTGCATGTTGATATTTTAGCTGCCAAAGCTCAGACAGTGTTTGGACTATCCCCAGAAATCAAAAAATCTTCAAAATCGTAAATTATTTAGCCAGTGGAATAGAGAATTTATGTCAAATACATAACAAGTTTACAGTTGAATTTGTGGCTTATAACATGGGCTTCTTTTTAAACGACTATATACTTATTTTCATTTATTTGCAATGCTGCCTGCTACGTGGAAAACCTTAGAGCATTCTCAAATAAATATGTGTGCATTCCTTTCCCCGTAAACTTGTAGAAAATAATAATTCTCACAAGGGAAAACATCCAGAACTATAAATAAATATTTCTTTCTTTATGCACACTGCAAGTTTGCTGGCTAACCAGTGAAACTGTATGGTCTAACGGCATCGCTGATCCCAAGTTAAATGCAAATAGGACATAATAAGTTCCCTTTATTAACTATCTTTAACAAGAGCTTTATTTGCACAACGCCAGCACCACTCATGACATCGTTAGCATTTGTGTCTTAACGTTTAAAACATGTAAATATAGCCTTAGCTAGTATGTTGCACCGGCAACGAGAGCGACAACAATCTGCTAAAAACAGATAACTGTTACGTATTGTCGGCAACATTCAACAGCTAGTTAATACTAACGTTATTAAGCTTTTAATAACAATACAAAATATAACAGTAGCATACGGTTTGTCGTCATTCTGGTCTTCAATTTCCCTGATTTTATTCAATATGAATTCTTGAAAAATTTGGTCAATGTTGGCCGCCATGTTTACGTGTGCATCTAATTGCATGTCCGTGCAGGAACAGTTTCGTCATCGCCTATGTTCCGGCTGACAGTCACGTTCCAGAGCGGCTTCGTTTTCTTCTTTGTGGCTTACGGCGGTTGGCATCCAGTTTAATAGCGCATTACCGCCACCATCTGCTCTGGAGTGCGAATCAAATGATAAACTTAAAATCTGAAGCCGGGACATATTTTTTCTTGTTGTTCCTCTTTTGGCAATACCTTGCTTTATTTTATTTTATTTTTTTTTTAGGAAAAAGCGAATCATCCTCCTCCATCTCTCCCTATCCTCTGCCTTAAATGTTAAATCCTTGATTTTTTAAAAATTTTATTTTAATTTTTCATACGTGAATCTGATACCAAACGACAAATATTGCTTTCTTTCATAGTACAAGTGTGCATAAACAGACAATGCTTTCAATGGTTGGTCAGCCAGCTGCACAGTTGGGACAGGCCAAGATCCTCTTGACTCAGGCCAACACCAGAAAGAATGAAACCACAAGTGAGTAAAAGTCCTTGGACATGCACAAAACTCTGCTTTTTGTTGACGATATGTTTCTGTTGGCTTTATCATTCTGTAAGATTGCTGTAAGATTTTAAATATCTTGGGGTCTTGTTTATGAGAATTGGGAAAATGGAGCGTGAGATGGGCAGGAGGATTGGTGCTGGAACCTGCTGGAATGTGGGCATTCCACTGGACCGTCATGGTGAGGAGGGGACTGGGCCAGAGGCCAGAGCTCTCAATTTACAAGTCCATCTACGTTCCATGGCCATTAGCTTTGTATAGTGACCGAAAGGAGGAGGTCATGGATAAAAGCAGCTGAAAGCACAGTAGTTTTTTATGGGATGGTGGCTGGGCTCAGCCTTGGAGATAGGGTGAGGAGCTCATTCATCTGGGGGGAGCTCAGTGTAGAGCCTCCGCATCAAAAGGAGCCAACTGATGTTGTTTGGGCATCTGGCTAGGAGGCCTCCTGGACTTCTTCCTTTGGAGGTCTTCTACGAAGCCCTGCTGTAGATCCACAACACACTGGAGGGATTATATATACTCTCTGGCCTGGAAACTACTTGGGATCCCCCAGGAGGAGCTGGAAATTGTTGCTGGGGAGAGGGATTTTTGAAATACCCTGCTTATCCTGCTGCCACCATGATGCGATCCAAGATTACCTGATAGCACAGAGCTACAATAATCCAACCTGCAAGTAACAAATGCATTGACTACACCTTTTCCTGCATTTTTCTGAGACAAAATATGTCAAATTTTTGCAATGTGAAGGTAAAATGTCTGGGGAATGACAGCAGTGGTGCACAGTGTTTGTCAGCTACTGTCCCATTTACATACCAGGCTTTGCTTAAGTAGACACACAGTCCTCTTACTTAGCACTTCTTAGAACCGGTGGCCTCTATCTCTGCACGGAACAACGTCTGTCCCCTCCAGCTGTATTTCCACATGTGGGATTTTGTCATGGAGCCACAATTCTGTGAAAAACAAACACACGGCAGTCCCAAATCTCCCTGCACCTGTCTCTCAGCAGAAACAGCTCATCTCATTTATTTTCAAGGGAGTGAACATAACAGAGAATAATTGGTGGTGCTGGTCTTGTTGAGCTAGTTCTCAGTATAGGATGAATCCTGGCGTTCTCACCCCTCTTATGCCAGCTCTCAAAGCACGCAGTCTCTCCTCTCTCAGGTCGCAATTGCAATTTGAAGGCATTGTATTTTGTCTGGAGTATAAATGGCAAAGTTTCGGTGTATCACTTCATTTGTTAGAGTATTTTCCGTTGTAACAGGATAAATTTTGGTTTCATGCTCTCATCCAAAGTGTTTTCTTAGGTGTGCAAACCCTTATAATGGCATTTTGAAAGGTAGGAACTATCAGATTTACCCCTGGTATTTCTTGAGCACAGGCGGACGAGTACCTGAAACACAAATTTCTCTCCAGACCGGCCCACCTGGCCTTTTGACCTGTAAACCCTCTGTGGAATCTTAAGGTGAGTGAGTGAATGAGTGTGAATGAGTGGGACAAACTCTTTTTTCTGTTTGATGTGGACAAGTAACAATACATTTTTATTCACTAAAGATGAAGTTCTTCTGGTCAGAGTGAACAATTAAACACATATCGTATGCATTTAACAAGCTATGATTAAATATCACTGCTGTATGTGTATATTCACCTTTTCCTTTGGACCTCACAGACATAAACATGGAGACATGGACCATATCGTAGCGTGACGTGTGTAACAATTATTTTTTCTCAGCACATTTCCTCAGAAGGTTAACAAGAGGTTTATTGCAGAAAAATCCAATATCGTTAAAGTTATTAACAGCTGACCTAACAATTTAAAATCAATGTGAGCAAAATTCTAATCATGTTAAGTCAGCCAACGCAGGATTATTGTGTTCATATTTATTTGTGTCATTGAAATCCCAGCAGCCTGATCTGCACTAATTGCAGATGCTGATTCATAACAATGTGCCCATTTATGCTTTATTTCTTATTTTGATGAAAGTGCTCTTAAAGTATGAAGAGAGGTGGTGAGGCATGAAGGCGTCGCTCCTGCTCCCAGATCAGCTATTGTCGGACTTCAATTGTAATAACCGCGTTTCAACCACTAGAGGGCAGTCACTGTGTATTTAACACACTAAGTAGAAATATTCAACATTAAAATAACATTAATTTCTAATAAAACTAAGCACCTATTTGATTTTTAGTTTAAAGAAGAAGCTGCTGGTATTCATTTCAGCATTTCACTATTCCAATTCCAATAATCATGACCCATTGCTAAACAAATAAAATTAAAAAAAAAAACAAACCATCAATATAATTGCATATTGCACTGCAACAGTATTAACCATAATCATCAAAACAAAAACAAAACACTTCACTCCAGGTGCAATGGATAAAGACAGTGTTGGGTGAGCTATCTGAGCGAGCAAAGCCATTGAAGCTCCCCTCTGGGAAATGTGGCACTGGTTTATCGGGGAGTTTTATTTCTAAAAGAGGTTTTGCTTCGTGCTACTTCAGCTGTTTGTCTGACCTCCTCTGTGCAGAATGATGCATTTGCAGAGTTTGACTTTGCAAGGCTATTTTCGCATTCAACTTGTGAAAGTGGAAAGTCTTGGTGTTCATTGAAAATGAAGTGAAAAGTTAAACTCGACACACAGCTATTTTGGATTGACACTTACAGACTAGAGTAGATCAAATCTCTGCACACATCTTTCAATCTGAGAGATATCCTGTATACCGTGCCTACAAATACTCGTTTTCTCTAATACTATCTTTACTGTTAATCCATTAATATTCAAAAAAAATGCTATTTACCAGATTGGACGAGCACATCCTAATTGTTTTCTTCACATGGGAAACTGCTGCACTGCTTCTCCTCTGCAGGCTGACAGACAGAGACTCATGATTCATGGAGGTAACGAAGATTCACCGGCTCCCATGAATGGGACTCCCATTAAAAAGGGCTTAAAAAGCCATTATGACCGTATCAGACTCAGGAGATGCTTGGGCTATGAAGAACTGTGACACCCCTGTTTGGCTTTTCCGGGTCTTGACATTACGTGCATGTTGCCCTCCGGTGGCATGTCTGTCTGTCTGTCTTGCTCTCTGGTCCAGGCTGAAGGCCACCCACCTTCTAAAAGGACTAACTTGATTTGGCCAACAACTGTGAGCCTTGAAAGTGGAGAGAATGCTGCCACCAGACTTTGTTTTTAGTGACTGGAGGTTCAGAGGCATAGCAATTGTATCGGCCGTGCGTCTCAGCCCGGCACGCTCCTCAATTAAGCTGAGCATAACTGCTGAAAAAAGAGTTTAGATGGCTAATGTAACAGTTTTTCATTAGTGTGCAATGTTAGAAACAACTCAAAATGGAACATAAGCATACAAGCGATACAAGTGTTCTCTCTGTTTCTCTCTCTCTCTCACACACACACACACACATGCTGAGCGTCATTATGTGTCATTATAGACTAAAGTGTCTGATTTTGGCTCAGCCATTATCTTCTTATACAACACACTACAGTGAAGAGAGTCTGTGTGAGTGAGAGCGGAGGTGAGCGTAGTAATAACGTAGAATGTGTTACGTAAGGTTTCGCCTTAAACACCCTCACACTCGTGCCCCTCTGCTTACGATTCAACCAAACAGTGTATTTCTTTTCATTTAGAATCATTTTAGTGATTAAGCACAATGGATGAAGTAATAGAAGGGTGGAAAATCGCCTTTTTTAATGTCAAATAAGTGCCAAAGAGACAAATACGCTTGAAATATAGAAGCAAATCCATTTTAAAATCTCCGGATAAAATACCAGATGAGAAAAGTAAAATATTCTGTCATATTTTATGTATTTTCCCAAATTATCACACTCTACTCCATGGATCTTCACGCACAAGGTGATATATTGTAAACATCAATTAATTCCTTATCATCTGCACTTCCTCACCTCTATAATCTAACTAAATAAATGGACTTGGCTTTATAAAGCACCTTTATAGGTGTCTCCCTTAAAGTGCTTTACAATGTCACATTAACAAAAGGGGGAAAGTGTAGAATCATTTAAGTTGGGGAGTTATAAAACCATTTTCCAAAAAAAACATCAGGAGAAAATGCTGAACTGCTCTGTAGCTCAGTCATGCAGCAACAAACAAACAAACAAACTGTCTTTTTG
>KV751358.1:2138451-2152343 GCA_001698575.1 Mola mola
CTTTTTTTTTTTTTTTTTTTTTTTTTTTTCTCTATTCTTTAGATGTTGTTTTTAAGTACGATCTAATGTGTTTTTTGGGGGAATATTTTGGTCAGTCTGGTCTTTTGCCACCTGATGGCTCATCTGCTTAAGAGGAGGGAGCTGATGATGAAGATATGGAAGATGAGCTGTATCCAAAGGGACAGATTGAGGATGACAGCAGCAGCAGTGACAGGGATTTGAACAGTAGCTCCAGTGGTGAGGCGGAGGAAGGGGCGAACCAGAATAAACGAGAAGAGGGGAACGAGGGAGTTTAGGTAAAGATTAGAGGAGTACTGTTGGTACTGCAAACACACGTGCACACACACGTATCCACAGATGCATCTGCATCTGGCGCAAAGTTGCAACAGCTTACCTAAACTCTGTTGGCAAGCAGCAAGAACTAGTCTGCTTCCATTTCCCATCCTTTCTTTCTCTCTGTCTCTCTTATTTTTCTCCCTCCCTCACACACACACACACACACACACACACACACACACACGAGTTTATGTACAGTTATGTATAGTACTTGGTCAGTATTTCTGATGGGGGAACATGTTTGTTTGCATTGATTTTTCATGAGTCAGCAGCTGCACCAAACTTCTGAACGGCTCTAGTCGAGCTCTCTACTCCAATGGGATACTTCTCCGAATTCTTTGACAATGATATCTTTGAGGACACACAAATGTGCATTCGTGCCAGACCGTTGGATGCAGCGTCAACACCAGTGCCTCTGAAATCAAAGAGCTGTAGCTTATTTATTGTTGAGAGAGTAGATTTGTGTTTATTGTTTAGAGATTAGATTTGTTTCCAGCAATCTAAAATAAATGAGTTCCTTTATTCTGATATAATGGAATGGACCATTTTCCTATCATATAAGTAAAATGCAGATGCAATATGTGCTATTTTTCATAATTGTTCAGTTGTTTTTTTTGTTGGTTTTTTTTGAGTTCTGAAAAATTTTGTAGAAAAAAAAAAATCTGAAAGAAAACAATTTTAAAATGTTTTGATGTACAGGCTGCGTGGAACTGTTAACTTGTACTACTTGTACTTATACTCAACACATCTGAGCTGGTGGGATAGAACAGAATCAACATTGTCTGCTGGTTTTTGTTGGGCTGCAAGGTGGTGTTTTGTCTCACCGCCCTTCAAGTAGTTCTCTGTGCCTTCCACAATGGTGATTTTGTATGTGTTAATCAGTTTCAAGCCTCGTTAAGGTGGGCCAGCTTTAACAATGTAGAAAGAGACTGGAAATTTTTGCTTTGCTCTGCTATGGCAGCTGCCTTAGCCTTAAGCGAGCAGTTTCGTAGCTTCTTTGAATGGGCTGTCAGCAAAATCGTGTTTGTACATTGTGTCCGCCAGAATAGTTATAAAAGGTCCTGTATCTACAATTAGCTCTAGAGAATGACAATTTGCCTGTGGCTCTTCAGTGTCAACAGAACATGTGTTCTTATCATGAGCTGCTGCTGTCAGTTTTGTGGTGGTCACACAAATTGTAGGGTGGATGCTCACTTGAGGCTTGATCATTAACACAGAGAATTGACAGCTTATCCTGACAAGTACTTTCAGTGTTGTTCCCCTTGGAGCAACTTCATCCAATGTGATATCATCTTTCTGTAATTATTTGTCCTTAACAGCGCTGACATACGCTTTAGCATCTCACTCTCCACTTGCTCAGGATCACGTGGCATAGCTATGACTTTCAAAGGTGCCACACACTGAGCTGCCATTTTGTCTGCTCATCAAACAGGTCTGATTTTACAGTATGTCTTCACGCCACAATGTTAACGTTGGGAACAAAAGGTTTTTCTACTGCTACAAGGGTATAAAGAGTATAAAAACAGATGTTGTCTCCTCAGACCAATGCAAACTGCTTGTCTCTTCACCTCTGCCCGTGCATCACCAGTAGCCTGTATTACTAGCGATTAGCGATTAGCGACTACTAGTGATTTGGGTAAATGTTTCTCCAGCTGTGCCACAATTTTCTGTTATATTTCATTGTACAAATGGTGTAATGCTGCACCTGCAAGTTATACTTGGAATTGATTATTTTCAACATCCTGACAAAAACAGGCTTCTGCGCTGTGTAAACTTGTACCGTGTCACCCCATGTTTCCACGAAAGAGCTCAGACATGCAGTAGTGCCTGGAAAACAGTGCTGCTCCCATCATTGTGGTAATTACTGGCGCCAGTTCATGAATGACAAATGGAGCCTTAATCTTGTTTTGGCAAAAAAAAAAAGCTTGAATTAATTGAATTAACTTGATTTATCGCCCAGCCCTACTTTGGATGCAAAAGGTCTGCTGCCAACCAGAAAACAGTACTTCGCAAACTATGCCACAAACTTTGGAGCCCAGACTTTTGCAGAGAAAACAGTGGGCTGGTATTAACTGGAGACTAAAGCGTCAGAGTCAGTTTGGCCAGAAGACAATTGCTTTCTTCCTGTAGGTTGAGAGCGAGTTTAAGTAACTCTGAATCTTATCCTGTTTCTAGAGTGAATCTGAATATTCATCTTTTTGGTCTGCTATTTACACTGCATTAGCTGGCACACAGTGGAGCAGCTCCAACCACACATACATGAGCTGGTTTTAGTTTGTTTTTGATCTCAAGATCTCAAGATTTCATGAGTGGAGTAAAATTAAAATGAAGTGACATAGAAAGTGAAAGTTAAGTGACATAGAAAAGCAGTGGGCAATGTACCTGACCATTGCGATGAAGACGGACCTGAGCCTGTAGGCAAAGCTTTCGCTTTATCAATAAATCCTACAGTTGTGATCCCGGGTTAGTGATTAAAAGAATAAGAACAGAGACCTTTCTTATGTAGGTTGGCTGTGCTTCACTTAGCTCAGCCCTAGAAATTGGGTGAGTCATGTAGAGCTGCTGCTGCTGCTTCCAAAAAGATGGTTTTTGGGATCCAATCTGGCCTTCTGGGAGAGTTTCTTTGCGGGTTTCTCGGGCAAATCTTAGTGGGAGGAGATCTCTGGTTAGACAAAAAGTCTTCATGGATACTTTTACTTCCCATGTGATCCGGTACCGTTTTGGGGAGATGGGATGTATCACGTACAGACTCTGGAGGATTCAATGTGCAAAGACGCAGGGAAAATTCCTTCATCAAAAACCCTTTAATCAAGTGAGGGTCAAAGTCGGGCAATCAGATCCACTCAGCAAAGGTACAAATTTGAAAAGGCAAAGACTTGGAAATTGATCGACAAGGCTCATACAAAAGGGAGCTCACAAAGGATATATTGCTGGAACAGTCACAGTAACTGAAAAGACGATCTGGCACAGAAGGGAGGGAACACACGGCTTAAATACACATTAGGGAGGGAACACAATCACACAGGAGGGAAGAAAAGTTGACAGAACATGGGGATTAAGACACAACAATCCTTTCAAAGGAAAACCGGAAACACAGATGGGCCCTAAGAAACAGACACATAAAACTACCGGAACCTAAAAGAGAAAACTTTGTCATAAATGTCAATCATGATAATTACTGACATTATACATCCAATATTGTTTTTGTTTATTTTCTTATCTCTGTCTTTCTTCCTTCAGGGTCATCCTTCAATCAGTCAGCTGACCTCTTCTCCAACACGTCATGCAACGTGTCCAGCAATGATTCAGCGTCATGTCCTCCTGTCAACGATGGAATGGGGACAACAAGTCCATATAAGGCTCTGGAGATGTTTTTTATTGCCCTGGTTACAGGATCTCTGAGCTTCGTGACTGTCACAGGGAATATTTTAGTTATGCTGTCCATCAAAGTAAATCGCCACCTACAGACTGTCAATAATTATTTCTTATTTTCATTAGCATGCGCCGACTTGATCATCGGTGTTTTTAGCATGAATTTGTACACAGTCTACATCATTGTTGGCTACTGGCCACTCGGACCGGTGGTCTGTGACTTGTGGCTGGCTTTGGATTATGTCGTCTCAAATGCCTCCGTGATGAACTTATTGATAATCAGCTTTGATCGCTATTTCTGCGTGACTAAACCCTTGACATATCCGACGAGAAGGACAACTAAGATGGCAGGGTTAATGATTGCCGCTGCATGGATCCTGTCGTTCATTCTGTGGGCTCCCGCCATCTTGTTCTGGCAATTCATCGTTGGACAACGAACGGTGCCACCCGGAGAGTGTTATATTCAGGTAAAGTAGATAAAACTTTATCTCATGACAACTTACATGTATACTAACATTTAGGCAGTATTTTTGATTTGATTGGTTGAGAGAGGGAGACACAGAGAGGGGGGCAGAGGGAGGTAATGAGAAAATACAATAAATGTGCATTGGAGTTAGGGATGGATGTTTTGATAAATGATGGTGTTTGATGAAATCAGCTTTCACCCCAATTCCTCTGAGCCTTCATGAATTCAGTAAAGATCTTAGAATAAACTTTTAAACTATTTCTCAATTAACAATTTGTTGTTTGACTACTGTTTTAAACTTGGACTCATTTGTCTTGGTATAGAGTTGGTTAAATGGAACGGATTGGAGAAATAGACCACTCAGTTTTTTGTTTTTTTTAATAGTAATTAAGATTACAAAATGTTGGAAGAAAAAAGCCATTCGCATTTTCATTGTAATCAACAAACTTGTGGCAAATAACAGAAAACCGTTATAAATTTTAAATCTCATGGATAAAGAGCAAACTCTTTAATTACCACTTCATTTAGTTATTAATTAAGATCTGGACCCAGCAAGCGCACTGCAACAGTGGCAAGGAAAAACTCCATGTCTACATTTCCATGGTAATAATAGAAAAATATTTACCATTGCGACAACATCAGTCATTCCACTATAGTTCTCCCTTCTTTTAAATTTCGCTTTATCTGCCAGTTTAGGACTAAACAGACCTGTGCAGAACAAAATGAGGTAAAAAAAACAAAAAAAAACCTACATTATTCATTAAACAGACTACATAAACAAACGTTTATTGAATATTTCTGACATATACTTTTAGGATGATGGGATGATAGTTAATGCTGCAGCTGATTGTGTTTGACATCGCACACGTTTCATAATGGAGTGAAGCGGATAACAAATTAATCAAATTATATCGCTGCCAAATTCTATATTTCATTTCTTTTTTTAAATTAATGATTTTGTTCAAAATCCGCGATCATTGTAGGTCTGAATTTCTTAATATTTCAGATTTTGTGGCATGAATTCTTACATTCCGTCAGAAAGCAGGGCAGGTTATCTGTCGGATTTGATGCGTTTTATAATTAAATTTTCTCTGAAACGTAATAAAAAGATATTTTCCAATATTCAAAACATACTATAACCGTATTCAAGGTGATTCAAAATTCCATTACAGTCAGAATCCATAAAACCAGATATAAATAACTAAAAATGACTGTAAAATTATCCTGGCACTATAAAATGGGTCCTGTGAGTCACAGTACACAGTAAAGCAGAATGCAGCTAATTTACAGTACATGTTTGTTAAACAGTGGCTGTGGCACAACAGTGACGACTCTGAGCCTTCCTCTGATTTACTAGTGAGGTGACAAATGTGTGCAGACACTAACTCCATCTAATGTCTCTTCAGCATGTAGCTGTAAAAGAGTCTGGAACAGCCCCTCTCCCTCCCATCAGATCAGCTGAGTCCGTGAACGGTTTCAAAAAACACCTTACTTTTATGTGCTGGCCTTCCCATTATTTTTAGGCTCTAATAGTGTGATTGTGGATCTGTTTGTGTTGTCTATGTATGTTATTTTCTGTTTCTGCAGGCACTTTGTAACTTGTGCTTAGGAAATTGCTATGTAATTAAAGTTTTATTTACTTACTTACAGTACTAGTGCTGTGACCGCTGAACACCGTAGGACATCGTACATAACCTGGATGTGACAAAAATGGCTGTGCATGCTGGCGGAGCAGCAAAAGAAGTTGAAAGGCTTGCTGCATCACTTAAAGTCGCCTGTACAAGGGCACTTTGGCTCTAATGTTACATATAATGATTGTAAAACAAGGGACATTTAAAAAAACAGGAGAAAAAGAAGAACAACATTAACAGCTACTTCTCACAGAATCATTCAAACGTTCTTTTTCAAACAGAATTTGATATCATAAGTTCAGTTGGCTATTCATTCCCACACCTGCAAGGAAGAAGAAGGTGTATTTTGTATTCTCTCACATTGTAATTTAGCTCAACAATTCAATTTTAAATATAAATATATTATTTGGTTTCAGTATAATAAGATTATGTTTGAATATTTGGAATACTGAATATTGTTTCAGTCAAAGAATATGGACACACAATAAAACCGATCTGTGGCTCGAAAACCCTCATATGATCCAATCCAAACAGAAATTTGTGATCTGTAACACTCTTACTGTATTCCTGTATAACATCTTGTAGAAGAAGAGAGTAGAAAGGCGAGCAGAGTTGTACAGAACTCTCAGCTTCTCACATCAGGTAACAGGTAACAGCAAAGGTCTTGAAAGGATTTTTTAAAATAAACTGTTGAAGGAAAGAATGGAAAACATTTAGAAAAGGGGTAAATTGATCTCCGATCTTATGCATGACGGCCTCCTCTGCAGGGAGGCAGTTGGAAGCAGAACTAGAGTGCAGCTTGTTCAAGTGCTCAGCCTCTTCTCACTCCTATTCCCTTTGTGACCACGTACAACTATAATCGAATGCAGTAGAGGACTTTATAAATACAGACGTGGTATCAGGTTTGTATGAGATTGCATTAGACCGTAACAGCGTAGCTAATAATATATTAACGGTTTACACTGTATTGTACAAACTCCCTATGTGTAAATATTTTCCTGAGGGTATATAAAGGTTTCTTTCTCGCTTGCTTTCTTTCAGTTCCTTTCGAACCCTGTGGCGACGTTTGGCACGGCGATAGCCGCATTCTATCTCCCAGTCATTATTATGACGGTCCTGTACATCAACATCTCTCTGGCCTCCAGGAGCAGGGTCTCCAAACACAACCCAGAGAAGAAAGAAAAGAAAGGGATGAAGTAAGGACCATCAATGCAACGAAAATGAAAAATTCACAAGGAGTTAATATTGTCGGGGTTGCAAATCTCATATATTTTTCTTAAACAGCATCAATAATTGAGTGAATCATTAATAATTGAGCGTAAGTTTAAACTTTAAAAATGTTTGAAATGGAGTTGCTGCTCACACATCATCCCAATGAAATATTTATATAAAGATTCTCTTTACTGACACCCCTTTACAATATGCTGCTTTGGAATTGTATGGAGAGTATACACCAGAAAGGCAAGATAAACAATACAGCACTTTTCTTTTATCATTTTATTTTGCCTAGTTCAATTCACCACAGCAACACTGTGTTTCAGTCTTTGATAGCAACCCCTCAAAAACGATCCTTGTCAAAGGGACTGTTGAGCTTTGTTTTTTATGGAGCTGAACAACAACCTTCTGTAAACGTTCAGCGCAGCTCCATTACCCAGAAAAACTGCATTCAGCCTGTGGCCCCTAAAAATTTCAGATACACCACCGTGTATCTGACACTTCTCTGCCAACAAATGGAAGATTGGCACATTGGGAGCCTGTCATGAAAAGACTAATTCCATGAGCGTTTCTCAGCTGTCAGTGTGGCTGCTGTGACGCGGGACGTCATCCTCTAAATCTGCCCATCTGTTGATCAGCGGGGCCGACAACATGCGCACACCTGACTTTTATGCGAATCTGTCAAAGAGTGAGGAGAAATCAATGATTCAGTGACCTGGTCTGCTTTAATTTGGACATCAAATGATGGGGCCATCTGTGCCGGGCTGGGTGGGAGAGGAATGTAAAAGCAGTTTGGGAAGGGAGGAAGGAGGAAGACGCTCTTTCAGAGGTGTTTTAAATCAGAATGGTTCTAACATTCGTACAGTCAGCCATGTGTGACCAGCACTGCTGAGATTTCAATTTTTATGCATTTTTAAAACCTTATTTCAAGGTTGTTAATTTTAATGGGAATGCATTACAATACTTTTTATATTGGAAAAAAAATCACTTGTTTTCTTTCATCAGACGATAAATAAACATGCACAACTCAAAGTATCAGTCAGCAAGCTGTACTCTGACATTTGATTTATATTGATTTATAATGTGTTTTGCTTATATTCATCGGAAAATTTGGTATCATGACCGTTCCTTCTTTTTTGATCAACAAGTCACAAAGGGACAGCATGTCATCCACTCTATTGTGTTTATTTGATATGCGTTTGAATGGGTCTATGTTCTCTTTCTTCCAGAAATCCCTGCTTGATTAAAAGTCATCTGCTAAAGCAGAACAATAATAATGAGACCAGTCCTCATGCCAGTCCTCGATCCACACCCAAGTTAAGTCTTGACTCGACCACAACTGCGCTGGAGGCTGTCAAGAATGGTAAAATGGAGGAACCTAAACGGGTTCAGCCGGAGCCTCTAGCGCAGCCTAGTCCAGCACTTACACAGGTACCGACTGCTGCAGGGTCACTGCACTAGGTTTGGTTTGGCTTCATTGTTAGTGTTGTGCCACTGTGTAAATCTTTCTATCCGTCCATCTAGGAGAAAGAGAGCTCCAATGATTCGTCTACAGCTTTCATTACCCCCACGGAACTAAAGGACAACACCAACAATGATGTGATATGTCAGGTTAGTGTTCTTTTTTTTTTTTTTTTTTTTTTTTTTTTTTTTTTTTTTTTTTTTTTTTTTTTTTTTTTTTTTTTTTTTTTTTTTTTTTTTTTTTTTTTTTTTTTTTTTTTTTTTTTTTTTTTTTTTTTTTTTTTTTTTTTTTTTTTTTTTTTTTTTTTTTTTTTTTTTTGTAATCTATGCTTTTAAACACATTCTGAAAGGTTGTTTTTTTTTGTTTAGGATAACATGTTCATCATCTTCAACGAACAAATGGCCTCTTTTATGTCAAATCTCAAACGGTTTATGGAGTTCTAATTGATTTCATACAATGCTTTCAAAAAATTCTTTTTGTATAACTCTTTCATGAGCGCTCGAGCGTGAGTCTAAATATAGAATCATCACATTGTTCATTTTTCATTCAAAATCTCCAAACTACCCAGATATGGATGTCTGTGTATCATTGACTTTTTATGGGAACAGAAACTGCTCATAACGGATTTGCCACAGTTCTGAAATGGATATAAGATGACAGACACTTTGTTTGGTTTCCTGTGTGCTTCTGTGGTGGAACGGATTATTCAGAAATTGACAGGGAAGTTCAGGGATACCGCGAAGGAAAAAGAGAGAGAGAGAATGTATTTGCAGGTTACAAGCCAATTCTTTGGCTGTCAGCTTTTTCATGCTTTAAAAAAAATGGTTCCCATTATTTAAAATGCCAATTTAGCAACCTCAGAGTGAGGAAAGCCTGGGGGGGACCCCCCTGTGACCTTTGGTGCTCCCCTTAAGGGAGACCTGGACCACAGAAAAACCACCCCCGTAAACTTCTCGTTATGTTGGCCTTTAAAAATCCACAAGGAGTCAAACTCTATTTAGTTATTAAGTAAATGAATCCAACAAGATTCACTAAACATACAGTAAATATATAGAGCTTCAAATAATAAAACTGTGTTAGTCAACCCTGTTTCCATACTGCACCTTATGCTATGCAGTATATATGGATGCACAATACGTTTTTATTAAGCCAGTACTGTCTACTGATAATTTTATCACTACTGAGTTTCTCATGACCAATCATTTGACCGATAATTTCACATTTATGCAACATAAAGGAGGTCATTTTCTCTAGTTTATGAACACCAGAGGTGAGGAAGGGCTAAGATGCAATAAGAAAAATGTTCCATAGCGCTCTCTACTTTTGAGGAGCATTGTGCTTAAGTATTCCAATGACCTGCTTTAAGATGTCCTCTCAAACCTCTCAAATCAGACATGTCAATATATTAAATACTCAAACTAACTAAAGGCTTTTCAGGAACCTAAATATTGGCTCCAGTGTTTGATTTATTGTTATTTTTTTATCATGCTACTATTTAAATAAGGTTTCCTTCCGTTCTTGTGTGTTTAGTGTTGCCTTTAAATTGCATGGCCAATTCTCTTGACATTACAGGTGTAGTGATTTTAAGTATAAAAACATAGACCACATAAGGTCACAAAGCAAACAAAAAAATGAATGTGTGTGGACTTAATTAGTATTTCACAGGAGTTTAGGTGCACACGATAAATTGGTACAAAAATGAGTAAACAATTTCTGATATCGCAAATACTGCTGAAATCTTGGTAACAGGTGACCGAGTCAGGGCTTTCTGACTACCTGGATTGGAAAAATAAGGGGAAATGGAAGTAGTTCCTGTTTAAGAATACCACAATCGTGCAGGCAAATGAACTCTAGTTATGTTTTTTGTTTATCATTTCCTCCGATGCATTTCAGCACCATGGACAGCAACCAGAATCCATCAACTTTAGAAAGAGACAGCTGACTAACTGTGTCAAGTTATTGGTGATTAAGACACTTGCAGAGAATACTGCTTTGATTTCCATGGTGTTGATCGTGCTGAAGGCAGTCAAGCACTTTGTTAATTAATATGTAGTGATGTGGTGATGCTCATCATGCTGCTACATCACAGGAGAGAAATGCAGATTGGAACATGCGTGTCAGACAAAACAGTGTTGGAGAGGATGTAGATCATTTCTACTTTAACTTATGAATGATTTGTTGTATTGAGGTATTTGTTTCTAAATTTCTTTCTTTAATTTTTGTTGCGTATTTTACAACACTTTCATTTAGATTAGGGAATATGCTCATTTTCAGACAATGTACCTAAGAAATTGAGGAAAAAGTGTAATTCTACAGTAGATGCTTTAGTTTTATTCTATCTAGAGTATTCTAGCACTTGTTGTGTTAAACAAAGGACGTTTTACAGTGAACTCAAATTCTTGACATGCCTGATTTGTAAATTCTTTTGGCTCTTTTTACAGGCTGCAACAAATCCCAACCCAGCTGCCACAGCAACGGCCAATCCTGTTGAGCCCAAGCTCAACCCCGCCTCGAAGTGGTCGAAGATAAAGATTGTAACGAAGCAGACCGGAGACGAATGCATCACAGCTATAGAGATCGTCCCTCCTGTAGAGGGAGCAGAGAGACATTCAATCCCAATTAGCCGTCCGAGGACTGTGGCAAGGAAGTTTGCAAGCATTGCTCGAAGCCAAGTGAAGAGGAAAAGACAGATGGCTGCCAGAGAAAAGAAAGTATGTCGATATAACATTGCATTACAGACATATTTAGGTTGACAGTACAGTGCCTGTAAAAGTGCTGCCTTTATAAACGGAATCTTGGCCAGTATTTTTTGACTTCTTTTGGAGAGGAATTTACAAAAAAAGAAAAACCCTTTCATGTCAAAGTGAAAGCAGACTTCTACAAAGTAATGCCAATTACTTAAAAATGTATCATGTCAAATAAGTGATTGCATAAGTATTCACCTACTTCAAACAGGACTGAGTGAATTCAACAGAGGTCCAAGCCAGTTGGTACAAAAAGTCTCACAATTAGTGAAATGGAGGTTGCGTGTCTATTCAGAGTAGTAAGGGAGGCACCGAGACGCCCACGACAACTCTGTAGGAGCTAAAGGCTTCACCAGCTGAGATGGGAGAGTTTTCATACAACTGTTGACCAGGTTCTCCGCAGGTCAAAGCTTTATGAGACAGTGGCAAAGAAATGGTCGACAATAGTTTTGTGTTGTTGTTCAGGAGCCTCCGAGTCAAAGCCCAGATCATAACTCCAACAGAGTCCCTGTGCAAGCCTGATTGAGACCTACCCATACAGACAGGGTCAATACTTGTGCAATCATTTATATTACACTGCTTATTTTAAATTAAACTGGCATTGCTTTGTAAAAAAATTGTTTCACTTTAACGTCAAGGAGTTTTGGTTTTGCAAATTCTTGCATATGATAAAATCAGTAAAATTACAGATTTTACATTGAAGTAATTATGATGATTAAACATCTTTCTTATGGACTTTAACATTCTGTTCAGGAGGTTGAAAGAACAGTAATTCCATATTACAGGTTATATCCTATATAACCCATAAAATGGGTCCAAAGAGAAGGCGGTAAAAGCAAACTGTACAATGTTGCATTTAACATTTTGTGTCAATGGGTATTAAGCTGAAATTTTTAGCCTGTTTAGTACAAACACCTAAGATTTTTAGCATCTAAGCAGAATGTGTCTTTATCTGTGATCGTGGAAAAACTCCTCATTGAGCTGAAGTGTACTTAATGAAGTTTATGACAAACACAATCTGAAAATAGTTGTTATCAACACATATCAATTTCGCCATCTGGATCAGTTTTTCCAACAGAAATTGGTGAGACAGTTGGTTGAATATTAGAATATCAGGGGGTCCAGAGGAGCATGCCTCTAACAAACTTGAGTCTTTTAATCCCCCCCACTTTACTTCACTTTCACATTTGCTTGTAGATTCTGTAATTACAATAAATAAAACACGTACTGCGATACAGTACTTTTGGCCAGTTTACATTGTAATCCTTGTCCCATAGTTAGAAGTCAGAAATAATTCATTATTTTTCATCTTACATTACTCAAGAGTTTTAACTAAACCTTGACTTACTAAGACAGACAGAAGAGAGATACACTCCGAGCCCGTCATGTAATATTAATGTTACCTATTTCTCGAGTTCAAACACAAAATTACCTGATTTACTCTGGTCGGATTCATATTCCCTTTTCTCACCAGAAGGATATTTCCCCTTCGTTTTCTCACTAAAGTTGTAAACGATGACAAATGCTTTAAGCATCATGCAATTTTGCATGAGAGACAGCGTGATTGCATGCAGACAGGGTTAGGAGGCTAACAGAATGAGAATGAGCGATGTTCTGCTGCAGTGATTCAATCTTTGATGGTGGGTTTTACTGCAGAATATTCAAACGTAATAACCAAGCACTGGTTTAAGTTAAAATAGGCAATACAAAATACAAATTATTTAGTTGGTTACATTGATTAAAATAATGATGAACTCCTTCTTTCCTAATCCACAGAAGACAATGCAAATATGTGTACCGGGATCCACAAATCAAGTTATCGTGTAAAGTCACATCTACACTGATTCAGTGATATGTAATGTTTAA
The DNA here is from genome assembly GCA_001698575.1 of Mola mola. Taxonomy (NCBI): domain Eukaryota; kingdom Metazoa; phylum Chordata; class Actinopteri; order Tetraodontiformes; family Molidae; genus Mola; species Mola mola. Next base: position 2,151,544 of record KV751358.1, read on the forward strand.
TTCTTTTATGCAAATTTTCATTTCACATAAATTTATATAGTTCTATCTCACACAGGCTCCGCTTTTTACTGGACTTGGTCCCTCAACACAAACATACTCATATATGTGAAAGTCTCGAGATACTAAAGGCTCTGCAGCAGCTCTCGGCTATCTTTCTTCAGTGAGTTTTACGTGCTGATTCTGTGATATTTTTTTTTCTTTCAAATGGAATCGACGTGCTGCTTTACCAAACCTTGAGCGCATCAAGCCCGAACCCTGACACATCACCACCACACGCACGCATAGATCGTGCAGAAGATGGTTCGACCTGATGAGAAAGCTTCACAGTGGGCCTGCACTGTGACAAGTTGTCAATAACACCCCTCACAATACCCCATGCCCCCACATTTCATCATTTCAGCTGAGGTGAGGGCTTCAGAGCCTAAAGACAACGATAAAATCCCCTCAGTTCTGCCAACTCAGCTTCACAAAGAAGCTGTGCCAATTTAGGTTTTTCAAATCTTCCCTCGGATTGTGGTAGGTTGTGTTGGGCCCCTGCTGTCCCCAAGTCAGTAAGCTGTCTTGATGAGAAGTTTTATTACTTGTTGACCTCATTTCAAATGGTGCTTGTCACCCACCCTCCCTGAAATTTGGCTGTGTCTTGAGGGGAATTTCTCAGGGTGCGTTGCCAAATGACATCTACCACAGCATGATCTCACTCTATTATCTCAATCATCTGGTTGGTCGGAAGAAAGGAAGCCGGTGCAGTATAACAGAGAGACGCTACTCCTCTATGGCCTTCTGCTGCTTTGCCTCATCTG
>KV751358.1:2157158-2170233 GCA_001698575.1 Mola mola
CCAAAATAGTACAGCCTTTACAGGCTGCATGGGTGATTCATAAAAAGTACATTTCCTCATTAAGCACACGGCGGCTACGCGTGTAGTCCATTTATAACCATTTCTCCTGTTTTATGTCTACCTAATTTTCAATGATATATTTCACTTATGTTAAACGGACAAACATCAGTTTGCACACCTCATGCATTCAATCATTTTCCTGTCACCACAGGTAGGCCCAATCTACACATTTACATCACACTCACTCACTTGCACAGCATCGCGTGTCATGCATGTTCTAACTGTGAAAAAAGATGCCATTCACAAGATTATCGACATTTCATTGGGTAGAAAGTGTTGCGCAACTTCATCTCTGTTCCAGAGACAAGGTACATTTTGGATCTTGGTAAAAGAGTAAGCCCGGACGAATTTGCCGCAATGCAATCTGAAATAGTGGGACGGCATTCAGACGGCTTAAAGACATTGCTTTCTTTTTTCTATTACAGTGAATGATCAGAACTAGGGTTTGGTTCCACACTGCTGAAACTGTTTTACTTGGGATAAACAATGAGAGATCGTTGTTCGTACAGATACTCCTGCAAATAATGTTGTAATGTCAGGAAATAATGAGGTAATGCCAGGACATTCTTTCACATTTAGACTTTGACATATTTGGCATATATAAATAATGTCCAAAGGAAAAACCTTAATGAAATTTAATGAAAACTTTAACTTTAATGGACTCTCTTTCTTCTCAAAATCTAACATTGCTCACTATATCCCCACAAGTCCAAGGGAAAGCAACAGAAGAGTTTAAGTCTATGACTAAAAGAGAGAACATGGTTAAATAGTAGTAATTAGAATTTAGGAGACTGAATTGGAACAAAAATTGGATGAACAGCACACTTATGAGCACACAGCTCTGATGCTGCCAGTCCTACCCACTGGCCACTGTCATCCTTTCTCCACAGGCACTAGTAATCAATCGAGGAATGTAATGATTCACTCTTGATTAAATTCATGATCTGTTGCTAACAATAATGATTCAAATCCTGCGTCGTTGTGGTTTAGCCTTTTAATAGCGTTTGGTTGTTTTGACTTGGTCTTTTATTTTACTCTCTGCCCTTCACTGAGTCTAGCTGAATTTGTTGTTGTTGTCGTTGTTCTTTGGGTTTGCTGCTTTTGTAGCTGACTGGAAAGACTTTGCTGTAAATGAGATACCAGTCCCCAATGGAAACATACGATTCTGCTGTCAATCATCATCCTCATTAGACACACTTTTAGGCACAGATGTGTTGAAGCATTTGCGATGCAAAATCAAAACCACATGAAAATTCTCAGACCTGTCTATAACGTAAGTGGGCAGAAGATAGTCATAAATATTTACATAGAAATATAATGGTAATAATTCCATCTCATTCCAAGCTGCTGTGAGAAAATGTCATAAATAGACCCAAACTACAAAAGCACAGTGCGTTCATGGTGACCTATTATAAAAGGTTATTTAATAGCAGTCCTCTCGTGGAACCTTCGGTCTTTTGTTTCCAGGCTGACACAGTGTGAAAGCCTTTGATGAGCTCTCTAACAAGGCCAAGGCCAAGCCATTGCTTGGCAACAAAGCACAAGGTACACACTAAATGTCAAAAGACATTTTCTGGCTTTTTGCTTGAGTCTCATTCCCAGATTGTCATATACAAGCACATACACATACCCCTCCAGGCGACTGTGAGGTGGAGCAAGTTGGTTTGTCCATAAATCAACAAGGGACTCTTAACCTTATTTATTAAATAAGGTTTGTTCCACTTTAAAATAAATGGCTGCCTTAACAGCTCTCTCAGAATAGCCATCCTCTCTGTCCCAGATGCATATACGATGGTCTTTAAAACTGGGTTGCTGTTTTTGTAGGTGGATTCAGCCTGCTGAGTCTTGTTCAGAAGAGTTTCCCCACCTGTGTTGGGACATGCGCTTGCTCAGCTTTTGTTTCCTTTCCCTGATATCGAGGTCTTTGCACTCCTGAATGCCTCTGATATTTGCCAATCTGGTCTTTAGGAAGAACCGTGTATCTTAGAGATACAGCTCCCTTTGCCTGAACCTTTATTGGCACATCCACACCTATGCCACTGTGTTTTCTTTAAAATGTCTCAGACGCTATGAGAATATCAGGACATGTTTCCTCCTCAGTATTTTTTTCAGGTAAAGTATTTTAAGCAGTTCTTAAAAATATTCAGGGCCGTCCTTTTCATAATATAGAGGTGCTTGCTTTGTTAAACCGAGCAAATTGAAAGTATTATTAGGCCTGATCGTATTCGTTTGTGCTATGGAACGCTTTCGTATTCGTGTAGGTATTACAGATATGTATCTGCACTTAAACAACATAAAATGGTTCTAAAATATACATTTTGTTTATACATCTTCATCACGTGATGACCACTAAACCATAATGGAGACTTTAGATATGGCGTCTTTCTGTTTGCATTTGAAGTCTGAAGAAGAGCATTTGGGCTCGAGACGTTACTGCTTTGTGGATCTCTCAATAAAGTTTCACCACACAAAGGGAGCTACAGTGTGCAGATGGATCACTCATATACATGTTACGTCTTTTTTTGGTCTGGCACTTGCCTAAAAGGATCATTGGATGTTTTGTTTGGCGTTGGGATGAACCAAACATCATCTCAGAGTATTCATAGGTTTAAAATACACGGGGATGTTTTGTTTGTAGAAAATCCTTCAAAAGCCCAGCCACATATGGAAAACCTACATGACTCCTTCAAACCCTGCGATCCGTTTGCCCTGGTGGTCTAGACACCTTTTTGCTTTTCATATGCGTTTTAATAGAGGCGCACTCCAGATAGCCTCAATATTTTAATGCTTGTTTAATGTGAACAGTTCTTTATCTCTATGCATGGCCTGGAGATACAAGTTGTGGTGCTGCAGGGTGCAGATCACTGCCAGTTTGTGTTCCAGTGGGTGGTTGGAGTCAAACATGAGGTACTGATCAATGTGAGTTGGCTTCCACTTGAAGATCCTCCTCCACTGATCTTTATTGGATTTACAATCCGAGAAGAGGAGTTGGTTTTCCTTCATCTTTTTTCTTTGGTGAACTTGATGTTCAGTAATTATCCACTGGATCAATGTGCTTCATAAAAGAACCAATTTCGTGGGTCTTGATTTTCACCCAGGTATCGTCTGTAAACCCGGGGCAATAGATTGGAGGAACCCCAAATAGGTGTCCAGTGCCCTCGTTCGGATAAATTAGTAACTGTTCGGGACATGGGTGAGAACACAGCACATGACACACATTGATATTTAAAATTGGTGGTGTTCAAACACAATCCCAACAGTCGGCTCAGTCGTTCCCAAACCGCCTCCACTGCCAGTGCTGTTGGCACACACGTGAACAAATATGTCCATGAATCTTGTCAACAAAATCCGTGGAATTCTCCATGTGGTGTTTTTCTTTCTTTTATTTCACTGATCATACGAAGTGTGGACTATATCTACATGTCTTCACGCCATGTGCTTGTCATGGGACTGATTTGGTGTGTGTTTATTGGCTAGAGCTGCTTCCTGCAAACACTACAAGTGATGATGGGGTTCGGATGAACAGCGAGACATCTTGTTTTAAGTATTTGATTAGAGCTTTTCAATCTCAGGCACTTTTGCCGGCTGAATTACACACTGTAAGTAAAGATAATCAAGACGTTAGAGAGGTTTAAGACAAACTGAAGAGTATATTATGAAGCAAGTTCAACAGAACCAGAATTCTTTGGTGACGGCTGAAGCTCTAGTTAGAGATTCTGATAATCAAAAAAGGGGTTATCAATTTTCTTAGATAATTCAGTCTTTCTGCTTCAGAGTCACGTCTCCCTTTTTGTTCATCATGAACAGGTTGTTATAAGTAAGAGCTACAAAGACTATAAAAAGTACATAGTACGGTAAAAAGTCGTAAAACGATATTGACTCAGTTGTGTTCGCAGCCTGAGTTACCATGGTGATCTACCCAGTTTAATGGACGCCCTTCATGACGCTGACAACGCTTTCTAAACAACATACCTCCCTTCAAAATACACTCCCCTGGAGAAAAAACACTTCTTCAGAAGCATAATTTGATTTAAGTCACTTATATCCAGACAAGGAACAATGATGTGCTTTACAGTGGTTTGAGACTTTACAATACCAACTACAGCTAATAGACAAATATTGTCATTGTGTTGGGTGTCTGGTAGTATGTGCTCTTCGAAGCACAATGGTTATTTTTTCTATTTTATTTAGTTATTTATTTATTTATTTTTTGCGTAGGTGCAGATCACACTGGTGCTCTGCTTCAGACTGTTGAACTAATACTGACGTACAAAACAGGTACTCAAACAGGTACTCAAACAGGTCCATTCCTGGGATCAATCCAACCCCTCACAAGTACCAGAAACACAGCCTCTCAGTGCAAGTCACTCTTTTACATCATCTGTACTTTACTGCTTCAATTGAAACAACAAAACAAAAATACTGAAGTATAATAGAATTACAGACATTTTCTATTTTTACAAATCAAATCCAATCCAAATAATTTTGGTGCCTCAACAAATCTCTTTGACTGTTGTCTTCAATATTATTAGTTTTATTTGAACCTTTGATGTTCCATATGAAGGCGGTCTTGAATTTATGACTCTTCCACTTAAGAGGAAGCATTTTCATGCCACCTACCTCAAACCTACAAATTCACTAATGAATTTTCTTATTGCTGTTTCAGCAGCAACACCAGCGTGTAACAAATTTGGCTGCAAATCCACCATACATTCATCCTTTGTCAAATTTAAGCTATTATTTTCTGCCTTACCAGCTGAATCGTGTATGTGACGGTACCTTGCACTGCCAAATTAATAATTACACGGCTCAGTTTGGTAACATTGGTGTAAATACTGTGCTTAAATGTATGGAAGACTGAGAATCTATCGGGATATGGTCAGTTACATCAGAGACAAAATTAACGTCGTGATCTAGACACATTAAAAGAGTGCTACCACGGTAACACTGAATACTGTCCTTTTTAGGCTCAGTTTACCTCACTAACCCATTGATCTTGCCTAGTAAACCATTCCATTACTATTGCATCTTTTCGTTTTCCCATTTCAACCTCTTTGCAACATGTTGCTAGCATTAAACTTAGAATAACCTTACTGTATATCTAAAAGTTTATGAAGCAAAACTATATATTTACTATATACATAAATATAATATCTGCATCTGTGCACCATTGCACAATGTGATTTATGACACATGATGTCCTTCTTTTTTTTTTCTTTTTTGGTAATTCAGTTTTATTTTGTTGTACTTCTGTGATGGAACACCAATTTTCACTGCAGGACCCCAGGTACATTTAATTGTTTTTTTTGCCAGCCAATGGAGGATCATGAATACATTAGCCAAAGGTTGAATCAGATTGCCAGTGTAACATGCAGCAGCTGAATAGCCAATGCGTCGCTCGGTGTGACATACTCATTGAATTCATTGTCTCTGAGAACCAGTCAGTGTTGGAGAATCATTAAAATCCATGCTCTTATCAAGCAGCTTGTTCTACCTGGTGATGGCTGATTAAAGGTTCTGTCTTATTATCCATGAATAGAAACAATATCTCATAATTAGATCGTTCAGAGTTTTGATATTGCTGGTGAACCCTGTATATTGTACATTTGGTAGTTTACTGTAAAACACCATTCCAACGGTTTATTTTATCATCTATACAGAAAATTCAATTTAGTGTATAATACAAAGGTAGAGAGGTAGTTAATAATTTAAAACACACTGCTGTATGTTTAAATTGTGTTTCTATTTCTGTAAATACATGATTCAGAATATCGAGCCGAAATGAATTCCAAAGAGAAGAAACATGGTCCGCGTGTTCTTTCAAAGTATATCAAATTTATGTACTTCCCAGTGTACAGAGCATGTACTTATAGTGATCTAAAGACGTTGTGAATTGTTTTGAATGTTTTGCCTTTTACAGAAAAGTTTAAACAAGGCATTTTCACAGTATTAAAGAGAAACTGACTGATATATATATATATTTTTTTTTATGTCAAGATACATCCCAAACTTGTATTATATTTGAAGCTGGAAATCTGTAGTGTAAATGTCAAACTAAAAGAATCCACATATGACATGTTTTAATGTTTCCTTCGTGTAGGTAATCATCTGTATTTGTGCTATGTTTGCTTTCGCTGAATCTGCTCGGCAAGAGAAGCTTACGAAATGACCCTTTAAAGAGTAAATCAACATTAAATGTAGCAGGTGTTTGGGCACTGGGATTGGTGAAAACACAGGGGTGCAAGACTGAACATTTCCACGGTTGCTGACTGTCTTCACACAGGTCCTTTTGTTGTGGAACTGGTGTATTGTTTGAAGATGTTGCAGTGGGGGCATTGTTACTGTGCTAGAAACACCAGCAGCACAATGAGGCGTTGGGTGTCTATTCTGCACCGAACAATGCACATTTGGTCTATATTGTTGGCCCTTGTTGTAAAATGTTCATCTCTGAGTAAAGCAGAGCGCTTTCCCGTCACTTATTGCACAGCTGCCCAATTACAGTCGAGTGAGACAAATACAAGAATCGACCTTGACCTCTATTATGTCCTACAAGAGCTAAAGAACGTCAGAAAACAACAAGAACAACATGTGGATATTGAAACACAAAGGCTGGAGAAGAATGGTCAATACTTCAAGTGCTGTAGCTTTTCTTTGGCCCATCTCACCAACCCTTTTACAGGTAGTAGTTGTTCATAACACAAACTACCTGCAGAATGATTTGCAACACATAAATGAATACTCCTGCAGATGTTCTTTAAGTGTCTGTGAAGACACTGAACCCCATATTTCTCCCAATGTTGCTCCTTCAGTATGTGAGCGATATATGTTCTTAACCCCCCCCCCACCTAAAAAAACCATATATACACACACATATACTGTATATATATATATACATATATAAGTATATAAGAAGCATTTATTATATCGATTCCTTTAGAATTCCAGCAAAACTCTGATTACAGCGGTGTAGCTGCTGAAGTTTCCCTTTCAAACACCAAACAAGAACAGACTTTGAACTTCTTCCGCAAACACTTGCCAAATGTTAAAGTGCAAGTTCAAAAACAGTTCATATGCCTTCATCTTCACAATTGAAGCTTTCAGTTTGAGCATTTCTGTTTAGGCGCGTGTTTGAAATTTAACACTCTTTATTGTCACAGTAAATGATCATCTTATAGTTTAACTTTGTTTATTTAATTCCTTTTTAATGGATGTTTTTCAAATGAGTTCAGATGAGACCAGAGTTCAGCATAAGAATTTCATCGGTCTTTAAAAGGTCTTGATAAGTACATTATGTGGCTCCCGGCCTTTCCCACGTGGGCCATGTTGCAGCGAAACAGCAGTTTAATGACTCACAGTTGATTTACTCTTTAAAACATTGAGTGCCATTACTGTCAGGTCTTTACTTTATCATCCACTGCCGATTGTTTTCTCTGTATAATACTTGGTGGCTGTTTGTACTTACTTCTAGATTTTTATGTCATGTACGATCTGCCTGAAACACTGTTTAAATAGATGCAGAATTCTCAAAACAACATAGTGCATTGTCTGGCCTAATAGCTAGTATTAATTTTCAAATGAAATGTATTCAAGATACTGTATATCAGAACAAACTTGATGTTGATACAAAACTGTCATGCCAATAAACAACTGCTTGTACGGTTGCATAATGTGTGTTGTCTCGTAGATTCAATGATACACTTGAAATGACGGTACGTTATTATTCTTCAATAGGAGACATTGAACCCCCCTCCTAACCCCGGAGGGGAGAGGAGAGTTGGGTACCCGGAGGGTATGGAAAATGTAAATTTTCCAACACATGTTTGAATTGAAACAATTAATTTTGACCTTCTATTGGCTCTGCTTCACATACAGAAACTTTGATGAAGCAAATATTGTTTAACTGCCAAGAGTCCCTGAAATGTCAATAGTGAGTGGATGTGCACCAAAAGCTACGTGCGTCCGCATTTTTTCCTCCGCGTTTGTCGAACACAAATCCTGCAACGAAATGTCGGCTCATACTTTAAGACACGTAAGATGGAGAAAAAAACAATTGAGGATGAAGAATTTCAGAAGAAATCAGAAGCGAGAATGAAACAAATTAAGATACTGAGTTGTTATTTGAGCAAGCACCAGTTTGAATAGCAGAAACAGCCCCACCCCTCTGGCACAGCTGCTGTAATGCCAACCTCCTACTGTAACCATGGCAACACAGATAGAAACTACACCCCAGTGTCGATTGAAAGTGAAACACAGATCAGAACATCAGAGCTGACCTAGATAGGGAGGAGCAGTTTATTAAAAGTCAGTATTTGAAAAATGAATCAAAAAGACAAAAGTGTCATAGTTAATAAGAGAATTAAATAAACATTTCTTATTTATTTTTTTTTACTGGTAGATTATCTTATACTTGTTTAAAATCCATACTTTGTTTAGTACAATTCCGCACTTTCTCATCATACATAACTCAAACAGAGCGAAATGGAAAAAAAGCTGCGCGTGATGTGATCACGATTAGAATAAACACTCAAGAAATATATGAACGCAACAGCTTGTGTGTACAATTTTCCTGCATGCCAACAACAGGCTTATTTCTCTCAAATTTGGTTCACAAATTTTTGTTTAGCTCTGAATCAGACCTTGGCTGAAATAATCCACCCACCTGGCAGGCGAAACATATCAAGATGTTGATTTAAAGGCAGGATTATTGCTCAGGTGTTCATCTGGACTGGTACTAATCTTGTGACACGCTCATAATGCTGAGAGCTGAACACTGTGTTCTCTGAGCTGTTCCTACACTTTATGATTAAGAAAATAAATTAATGAGCTGAGGTATGGTTTGAATAAACCACTTTTTTATACATTGTTTTCCAAAGGTTTTTAAGCCTCTGTGCAGGCGACACCAGGCCTGTAAGTCCGTCTGTTCGGGGCCATTCTTGTGAACGTGATGTCTCAAGAACACTTTGAGCGGGTTTCCTCAAACTGCACGAATGCCCACGCTGGCTCGAGGATGAACTGATCAGAAGTCCGAGGTCAAAGGTCAAGCTGACTGCGGCTTCAGGTGGACCAGGCTTATGAAGGCAGAAAAGCCGCTGGACACTTGGCCTTGAACAATAGACCCTGACCTTTGGAGCTCAAAGGTCATTTTTCTAGTTTTATTTTCACATTATTGAAATGTGAAATTTTATTTATTGTCATTGAAAATAATGAAGTGGTTGAGCCTATTTATGAGTCACTTTTTGTTGTTACAACATGAATTTCTGTAGTTACTTTTAGGAGTCCATTCAAATACTGTTAACACTGGATAAATATCTGATCTTATTTTCTATCTATCCACGTCATGTCCGTAAAAGTGAAGGAAACACACAATTTTGTGAGATTTTTCCTGTTGCGAGGTACTTTACATGTCATCTTCTTTCACGCTAGACTCTCCGCCACTGTCATGGCTGCCAAAGCACCAGCTGGTGCATTCGGACTTACTGTACAATTGCTTTGTTCATCCCTGAGAGCAGAAAAAATGGTAATTACTTTAATTAAAAATGTTCCCAAACCATAAAGTGCTGACTTTCACCCTGCATCATTTCATTTGAAAATCATTTTCTGCTCCTCTGCACCATGCACCGCGGTCAAAGCCCATAATAACCCAACAAGGGACTCCTTAACAATAGTCACACAAGAAAAGAAGTGGCTACATTGTTAATTAAATGCAATTGATAGAAATCCTGATGCTGAAGTTGATGACAAGTTTACTGTACACACGGCCCACAGCAGCTTCCACTTATACTGTTGTGTGTTCATGTATTGCTGGGTCAAATTGCTGAGCTGGTGGATTGCCTAACAGCAAAATGAATAATGATCAGCATTCCTCTGAATGTGTTGTCTGACCAGTTGGTGGACAAAAAAGGTTTATTTTTGTAAGACACAGACCTTCAATTGGACTTATATCATGATAATCATCCAACCTTTACGCTTTAAAACAGCTGTTTTTTGCCTCACAGCACAGCGAAATTGAGTGTTAAAATTTTGGGGGTTACATATCTCTGAGCGGATTTCAACTCCCAAAGAGGCTGTTCGACAGAGTTGATCAGTGTTTCACCAACTCTGCAGAGAGTTAATCAAACTAAGCTCCGCCCAACACACATTTCACTGCAGCAGTTGGAGACACTGTGACCAACCAAACTGAGCTCAGATTGGAGACTATACCCTGTACCTCTATTGCAATGTTTTAATACACTAAAAAGGCACAATGAATGTCATTTTCAGTTGATTTAGTTATTCTTTCAATCGATTTAAATAAATAAATAAATAAATAAACTTAACACTTTTTGGTGCTGATAGTCTGTCACGTCGGGGAGTGAAACTAACATTAACCAAGTTTCAAAAGTATCTCAGCAGCGTCACTTGTCTGATGCCTTTGTGTTAGTCTAACTCTGTTTAGTGAGTTCAACAAGGACCACTGGCACAGTGTTAAAACACTCAACTATTCTGAAAGTGTTGAAAGTGTCTGTGGGACTTAATCCAACCGAACAAGCTCAGTTTACTAATGATGGGTGAAAGCTCCAGAACAAAAACAAGAAAGAGATGGGATAGAAATGTTTTTGCCACACAGAGACTCCCATTGTCACACAACTTGCTCAACGACTTCCAAATCTGAATACAATTTCAACCAACGCCTCCACAGTAGTAAAACCTGAAACTGTTTGCAGTTTGTTTTCTCTCGCTTATTAATTCATAACACCCCGTGCAAGCAAGTCCAGTGGAGAGCGGTGAAATGGATGTTTGACTCACCAGCTAGGCTGCAATTATGCTCTGCAGCTCTAACAACGTGTCCAGAGACTGGAATTGGAAAGCACCATGGCAGCATCCCATGAGGAGACCACACCAAGCCTTTCAAGAACCAACCAAAGTAACAGTGAGAGGAGTAAAAAAAAAATATATATGCAGCAATAAAGCTTAAATGATCATTACACGAGATTAGAGACATGTTTTAAAAATGATTTTAGTGCTATGTTGCTGCATTATGTCTACTTAAAAATGTTTAGAATGGACAAAAGAAGGGTAATGATCCGTCCCAGTGTTTCATGTCTGTTTTCGCTGCCTGAAACAACGTACTCCGTGTGAAGGTCAGAGGTCATAACTGTTATGTCCGATCAACTTTGACAAACGGCCGACAAAAAGTCTTTTTCAGATTAGATATTAACAGTCAGGGTGTATTCCATAGTAAAAAAAAAAACAACAAAAAATGAGCCGAGTAGTATCTTTTATGTTAATTTCATTTAAATAGCCCCAATTCACAACAAAAGTTTTCTCATGACAGTTAACAAGTAGAGCAGAGAGACCTTGGGTGGCTTTTATTTTCCTCAATTGACACAGAGCAGTAGGCTGATCCCGCATTATTAGAAGGCTAACTTGTCACACCAAACAAGACTTCTCCAGTTTCTGATTTCCTTTCAAAGTTGTTGATGTTTACCTCAATTTGTGGGTTTGGTTTTGCCATTGAGTTCATCCCCTCCTACGTCATTCTGCGTTTGCCTGCGGCAGTATCACCAAGATGATCAATTTCACAGGAACTAACATTCAATACCACGTCCTAAGAGAACAGACTTCTCTTCAACTGATTTAAGATTGATGCAACCATGAAGTCAGTTGTAGCCAAGAGATTTTCTAATTAATATTTTCTTTGTGTTCAGATTCCCAAAGAGCAGTCAGTAGTCTGACAGAGCATCTCCTCTCTGTACATCAGCAGAGTGGCCTTACAAAGCCCTTGCAAAGACCACATTGACTCTATAAAAAGAGATCCACACACAAGATATCCTTGCACCGAAGGGTCCCAACAAAGACTTTAATATTAAACCTTTTCTTTAAAGATTTGGGTTGTGCAACTACATAGACATTATGTGTCTGACGGAGAATAAAATGTAAATATTCCATATAATATGTGTATTGGATCTTGTTGAACCATATGCTGCTATTTGGGTGTTCTTTAAAAATGTCCCAGATGTTATATGAACATGTAAGCTATCTGTTATTTACCGCCTTCATATTTGTCAAGGTAGTTAATCTTAAGCAGTTCATGAAAATATATATATATATATTGGAAACCTACTGTTATAGTCAGAGTCAATTGAAATGATGATTTTTGCCATTTGGCATGATGTCATACTTTTGTGCTATGGGTGCATATGGTCCATTAGGTAATCTCACTGACATTGCGATTTTAAATGTCTACATCTTGTCTGTCCACTGTTATCATGTGATTACCACATGGTCCTATTGGGGACTTTAAATATGGCGTCTTCTTGCGTGTATTTAAGGTGTAAAGAAGAGCATTGGGCCCCAAACATTCCTTTGGGTTCTGTGAATGTTCCAAGGGAGCTAAAGTGTGCGGACTCATCTCTGAGGTATAAACAATGGTCGATCCCAAAACCGCCGCTCCAAACCACCCCTAAGACTTTCAGCCAGCTTCTAAATGTAATCAGCCACTTAAGCTACTTTCTCTTCAGTTTCAACTGCTCAGCTTAATGGTCCTTGAAAGTATAGACCTTAACAGAATACTCTGGCTCAAATATGCTTCACCATGCCCTCACCTCTCAAGTGTCATTTGGACAACACAAACAAGCCCTCCGTGACATCATGGAAACTCTTTGAAGTCCCGCCACTTAAATCGTCCAAGTCAACATTCAGATGACGAATATCTCATCTCCCGTTTCAACCTCCACAACAGCCTCAAGGCTTCTTTTCAGCTCCTCCTGAAACTCCACCTCCCTCTCCCTCTTTTGGAGGATGATTTATTCCCATTCCAGAGCTCTGTGCAGCAGACCTGGGGACATATGGGGCTTTTCTGCCGCCTCATTTTCGAGTCGCAACCTCAAACTTGTTGTACAGATCCATTATTGCATTTATTATGAAGCCTCTCAGGGGGTCTCAGTCATGTGGAACAGCAACTCACGTCTCAGTTGTTCATATCCTCTCTTTATTTCAGTAATGAAACAAATCTTGGAGAAATGTGTCAAGGGAA
>KV751358.1:2175164-2189323 GCA_001698575.1 Mola mola
TCTGCATGTGACAATCTGTCAGAAAATTCACCGTGTTCTTGTTGTCAGTGCTGGGAAGAAGCACACATCCGCTGCCAAACTGCCTCTGGAAAACTGTGGCCACAACATCTCTAAGGAAAGAAATGGTGCTGATCTCTCAAGCCTCCAAGTAGGTCATCCTCTTGGCACTCACCGTGCTTTGGGAGGAATGCATGGAGGAGGCCAATGAAAAAAGAGGGCAAAAAAACACAGCGCTGGTAGAGGAGTGTCAGAGGAATGAATGAAGAGCGAGGTTTGAGCCCACTGAGGTGGGATGTAGAGGCTTTGCAGGCAACTCCCTCTGAAAAGCCAACAAAGGGGCCAGTAGGAAAAGGGCCATCAAGTTACTGACCAATGCAGCAGAAGTTGCATCATAGTGGCTGTGGACCAGGGGAGGAGATCCATGGGTGGTAGTGCTACTTGGACACAAACTGGGACTCGGTCAACCTCGGGTGGGTCGTCTGGGCGAGGATATCTGATCCCTGAAAGACCTGAAACACCTGATGACCCCTGGTTACATCACCAAGTTGTTCGTCTTTTGAGTTACTGCTGTGACTCTCATCATGTCCTCACAAGAGTCTGATTCTTTAGCCTTTCATGTGTTTTGCCATAAAACTTGCAGGATATTTCTCTTTTACTGCCTTTGCTCTTTATTTAAGCTAATGTACTTTGCCTGTATGTGTTTTTCATATGCAAAATCTCCTCTCTGAGCAATCTTTCTCACCACGCAGGCCATTCGTCTGGATTTGAGATGCCATGTCCAGGACGCTCATTTTCCTCCTTTTCTGAGATGCAACTAAATGCGGCACATTAACATTCCTTCATGCTCCCAGCAAATTACTGGCTGCAAGCAGTGTCACATTGTGTCACATAATTGGTTAAAAATGTAAACAAAGATTGCATGTGCTGAGTGTCACGTCACGTGCATTGTCACGCATGCGCAACTAGCAGTTGCAGCTGTTTTGTGATGCTGTTGCTGCTCCACTCTGGTTAACAAAGATGCCGAAATGAAAGACCTCGATGCTGAATGGATGAATGAGCATGGATTTATCAAAAAGCAAAAGCAGTAAGGATGAAGTTCACGCTTTTTGCATGTTATGTTGTTGCAACATGAGCGTATGCAGCTGCGGAAAACATGCTACCACAGACGAACACAAAAGCATGAGACAAGCCGCAGGTGCCTATTCACTAACAACATTTTTCCGGGAAGCTACGTCGACTCGAGGTGAAAAAGTTTCTGCGGCAGAGCTTTGTAAATTATATCACAGTCAAGCATCACCTAGACTGTGGAGCAAAAGCTGTCCAGTGATTCATTTATTGTCAAAAGGATGATGGTGTGGAGAAACAAAAGCCAAAGCGTTTGAGATTCACCTTGAGGAGGGCGTGCAACATGTTCGTTACGCGCTGACATTTCTTTGCATGACACTGAAGCGCAGTCATTAAAATAGTGAGGCATAGTTCTAGCCTTCATTTTCTGATTCAAGAACTGTTCAAACATTATATTATCTCAGTTAAAATGTTAAGAAATACTTAATGCCTGCTTTATTCATTTAGATGGTAGATGAATTTTTTTTGCAACGTATCCAGTATCTCAGAATCATCGCTGTTATCGTTGGCCATGTATGGTATAGTAGTGGGGGGTGCACATTGAGTTGTATGTGTTGCATATATTCTGATAGTACGAGGTGTCCATTCATTCAGCTTCAAATTCTGCTGCCACCGTGTTTCCGCTTTCTCTGTCTCCCGACTATTCATACGGGTTCGACGGCTCCCTGGGAACTTTAATGAACAACATCTACACACAATACCATGCACAATCCTGATATCTCTAAACTTGTCCCTGTCCTTCGCACGAACCTGGCCACGTAGAAGCCACGGCATAAATATAAACAGTTCCATTGTCACAGCCGGTTTATTGTACCACTGTAATGGCTGCAGCTTACTGGTTCGTTCTGTTGTGCTTTTTTGCCAGCAAAGTGAAGATAAGAATATGCAATTTTCTCTCAGTGTTGGTCCCATCCGTCTGCCCTCGCTACCTCTCTTTCTTATTTATATTCACACACAGTGGAAATGTGTGAAGTGCTACAGCATGACACGCCGGTGCCACTTGTATCAACAGCGAGCAAAATCATGCATTTCAAACGTTTTAATTAAACCTTAAATCATATGCTCCGAAAAGCTTAACTGTTGTGCCTACACTGTTGTGCCGATTTCCACGCAATATCCGACATTACGAGTGAAAAACACACACACACTCGACACAAAGTGTGTGGATACAGAAAAAGCTTCACTTGCATTATTTTAAAGTTGATTGTGGAATGGAACATTTGCATAAAGACTATTAAAAACCAGCAGGCAGGAGATGATAAGCACTAAACAAAGATTACTGAGGTACCGCAAAAAGAATAAAAACTGTACAAAAACACAGACTGCATCAGTAATTGGGAGTCTGTTTTTCTTTACAGATGCTATTTGCGGCACTTGTGTTACGATTTGAATGTTTTTTAGCGCTCTAAAATCACAGTTAATGTTAAGTTGGAATAAAGAAATGAGCTCATTTGTTTGTGGATGGAACATCCACGTAAGCCTGCGCTAAAAAGCAGCTGTATTGAGGAGAATTGTTGTTACTTTGATCACTGTGCATGTCGTCTCAAACAGGATCCAATCAAGTCACGTCTTCAGAGTTGATCTACATCAAGGGGGCTCAGAGACGAACAGTGGAAAGGCAAAGATAACGGCGCAGACAAAAACAGTTGCGAGGAAGCACTTTGATGATGTTTTATCATGCCAAGAGGCAACACTAAATTAAAGCAGAAAAGATGACATGAGTCGTGATTTTTCCATAAGCTGGCAATACCCATAATATCCCCTTTAACCACTGATTTTGTGTTACAGAATTACTGGGTCTTTTTTCTTTGTTGTGGAGGTTCCTTGCTGCAGAGAAGATATCATTTGATTAAGCTAAATGAGCATAAGCACAGTTAGCGGGGTGTCATACTTATGATCAAAGACTCCGAAATAACTTGAGAACTAACTAAGGCGTTCATTATTCATGAGGAATCAGCCTGCTCTTGTCACTGGGAAGAGGAATTCAGATTTCACATGAATGAATGCAGCAGCCCTGCTCCTTCCCTCATGTCTCTCATTAAACAGAATATCAAACTCAAGGTGTGTGCAGTTTATTTTATCAGGTTATCTCGCCGAGATCAAAATCTCTTTTTACAAGTGAAACCTGAATACAGCAGGGAAATTAAGAGCTGTGTCACCTCTCTAATGACGACAGTTTGACTCCTGTGGCGGGCGATGCATTTATTGAGGAACGGGGGCTTCTCTTCTTCCGACTGGTTGCTGAGCCCAGATGAGACACGAGTGCTACTGTGCATCCACTCCTGTGATCTGGAAGGGCAGTCGGTTCACAACGATGGCAGTTCTCAGGACGAGCAGTTGCCATCTTCCCGATCATAGAAAATGAATCACATGCGATGGAAAGAAAACAGTAAAAATCACTTAAATCCAATCCACAATAAATTAAATGTACTAAATATGAGCTCAAACTTGTTCACTTTTCTTGAGGCGAACTTCCCGAAATATAAAGTGTATAAATTCATCAAACGAGTCAAAATGAAAACTGATGCGGCCCCAATAGATTAATGCAGTATGATCAACACTGAACAAATTTAATACAAAAACAATAAAACAAAAAACAGAAAACAAGAATGAAAGGGGTTCACTTCGCTCACAGTGCAGACCCCATACAGCTGCCTGCAGGAGGTGAAATTGAGGTAAAGGCTTATTACTTCAGACTGCAATGTTTCAACTTAAAGAGGAATTATCTTTGAACTAAAACTCAAAAAACCCAGCATTCAACATCACTAGCATGAATAAGGGAGATAGAGCACAGAAACAAGGACAACAGGACAGTTTTTGATATACGTGGGGCACATACGGCAGCCATGCCACAATCATATGATGATCTCATAGAAGTTCAGCAGTCAGCAGTATTAAAAGTAGTTGGAATGAGTTAAAATCTCTATAGCAGGAAAATGCAACATATACTGTGGAGCTCCTTGGCTGCGGAAACCTTTGAACAGTTTGGCCATTTGTCATAATTTTCATAAAACTACAGACATTCATCATGATTTCGCGCATGTAAAATTCTCCTAAGTGAATTTAATGATGAAAAAGCATACACAAAAGTATACTTTACCAGCTTCTTGTCTAATGTCCGGTGTCTGGGTCCAGTCCCTTAACCGTTTTGGGCATAAACCTAAAAGTAATTAATATCTTGTCATAGACCGGGGACTTTCTTAGCCTCTCTGTTGAGGATCTACTGTCTAGATTATATAACTGTTACATACTGAATAAGCTGTGCTAAGAGTGCAAGCTATTGTTTTATTAAAGCTTCCATTTCATAGACCCTCCGCTACCACCTGCTTTCGTACTCTCAGGGTCAGTTCTGCACATCTCATTTTCTCATTATCTTCTCTTTATCAAAATGCACCGTAAAACTACTTTAGTACCCAGTGACTATTCATTGTTGACCAAATCAATCTGTATAAAACTGAAAAAAGCGAATCAAATGACATGCCGAGGCAAAATGAGCACAGACAAGCACAGAAGAGCCTATAGGAAATTAGAGCGACAACGGAAAGTTAACAAGTCTGTAACCACACATGACAATTTCTCCATATGTACCTCAAACAGAATGTACTTTTGAATGTGACAGTGGTGAATTGTGACTTGTGCTGCTTTTGATGCAGCCCCTCATTCTTTTTTCCCCCTTCTGTTGACTGTTTGTGTCCTCTTGGCCATGACATCCAGAACCACTATGTGCATGTTTGTTTTTACACTGACGACTCCCAACTTTACATGACCCTAAAACTCGGATCCTAGCAGCCTTGCAACTCTTACAACTCGTCTGTCTTTCTGACATTAAGTAGTGGATGTCACAAAAATGTCCTCAAATTTAATTATGACAAATCTGAAGTCACTCTTATATTCTATCAGCTCTATGAGTGCCAAAGTCAGCACACTGTCAATTCTACCAGTCATATTTGTTGCTAATCTCTGCATGTATTACCTACACAAAAGTGTTGTTTGGTCTTGCTTCTTTTAACTTAAAATTATTAAAAAAAAAAAAAAAAAAAAATCAGACTAGCAAGTGCTTCCATAAAATTAAATGCAACACACACCCACACACATACAAAAAACAACATAATTTCTCACATATGATGCATTTTTATTTTATGACAAATCATACAAATATCAAAGAACTTAAAAACAACAAAATAACTGTATGATTACAAAGACAAAAGAGAATAAAAAATTAAAACTATTCATGCTGTTTCACGCCATGTGTCACAACAACGGATGTAATTTTAACAATGCAAAGAAGCTACTGTTGACTCCATGTCACTGCATTGCAGTACATCGAAAAGTTCTTCAATGCAAAGCCAGTTTAAAAAGACACCAACTCATTTCAAACACTAAAATCTGCAGGCAAGGCAAAATATATTGAAGTTATCAGTACTGACTGGACCTTTGCAGCCCTATGGCCTTGTTACTGAACACTGATTGGTCGACATGGCCAAGGTGTTTGGTACCCTACTCAAAAGAGTGTTATGTGTGCCCATTAATGGCTGTAGATGAGTTATTAATTATACATTCGGTTCGAGTATAAATTCAAGTATGTAAAAAGTTTCAAATAAACCAAATGATTGTCATTCGTAGCGCAATGAATAGCATTTGTAATTGGCACGGAAATGTCTTCAGGTCCGCGGTGTTCGATGAAAACTCAACTTCACAATACAGCCTATTACTAAGCTTGAGACCTACATTGTGTTGCAATTTTCATCAGTTCTGATGTCTGTTAGTTTGTCTGCGAATTTCTGAGAATCCCACCGCCCTGAAAATGTGTTCAATAAAAAAGAAAAAAAATTTAGATTCTCTCTGAAAAAAAAGAAAACATTAAGTTTAATGCGTCTTTGCTGTTCCTAGTAATCATCTTCATAAAAAATAATAGATTCTTTCAGTGTTTAGACCCTAAAAAGTGAATCTAGTAGTAGTCATTGTGCGGAACCTATAAGTATATTGTAATAAATTCCAGGAGAATATTTAGACAGCAAACCATCAACAATTCCAGCACGCACTTTCTATCTTAACTATGATTTTTTTTTTTTTATTTAAATTCACTCCTTGCACACTGCAAAGTCGTGTGTGGATAATGATTCGGACAGAGTTATGGAGGTCCAGCTGGCCAGTCTGCTAATTAAAACCCTCTGGTCCCCCCCGCATTCTAAATGAGCTGGATTTTATATTCAGCGATGTGATGTTTTTTCCGAAGTTCTTTCTTAAATACTAAGCCGAAGCTGCAGACAAAATCACGAGCACTTACTAATCATATGTGATATTCCTATATTCCCATCATGTCATCAATATGCTTCCTTTACCTGTTCTGGATCAAATTTAGGGCATAATTTGGGTCTTTAAAAAAACAAACAAACAGATATTCATCAAGCAGAAGCCTGACTTCTAAGTGTTTTTCTAAGTATTTTTGCTGTTAGAAATTTAAAAATGTATTTTTTAAAGGCAGAATTTGTGTCTAGACTTTGCAGCTCACTGTGTAAGAACCAGGTGTGACTTCTGTGCAGACTAAGGGAAGCTGAGGAGGTGAAGCCCCTGTGAGCTGATCAGCAGTAACGGAAGACGGGTTGAGAATAGAGGTTATTCTCCCATTGCTGCTCTGCTGTGTGTACTTGTAAACACCAACACTAACAGACTTGTAAGTCTCACCCATGATCTACAAATCTGTTTGCTGTTATTTTGGTCTTGTTTTTTTGACAATAGTTCAACACATTTGTTTGGGGGTTTGACTTTGTTTGATTAGCTGCCACATTCAAAAGTGCCTCTAAAATCTAAATGTTCCTCTTAGTTCAGTTTTGAAGAAACAAGATTTTAATTACTGTTTCAGAACGTTGGCATTAGTTGAGACCTGATGCTTGATAATCTTAATTAAAAATTAAAATGTCCTTTTTTTATTCTTAAGTTCACACACACATTTTTGTTGTAGTTTGACTGTAATTATAAAAAAAACCCACCACAGTCACATAAATAATTATAGCTTCTGCGCAGCAGCGAGCCAGAACTTTGAGGACAGGAGAGGGATGACAATGACTATGACAAATAGAGGAGGATCATTAACAGAGCTGTTGAAAATTATCACATAACCCTTGAGTCATATTTTTAATTCACTGGGGCTTCACAAAGCCTAACTGACAAGTAAATGATGGCCCAGACTGTAATAATTCAAAACTTTTTCAAATTATGTGTCTCTACTATTTTGCAATTCTGCCCCGCAACTTCTAAATATTTCCCTGGTCCAACACATGATTAAAAAAAAAGGCTCGTTGTCAGGTCAGATGATGAGCAGGCGCGGGGCAGGAGGTGCCCAACAATTTATCAGGTGTAAGATATTCATATTGTACCGTGCAGGGATCAAAACTAAAAACCTGACACATCAAGTCTTCTTGTTATGGTCTCCCTATGATCTCTGAGACCTGGTAGCTTCACACGAGGATCACATAAAGGCACCTTACAAACTACTGTCATCACTTCAGTTCTCTCTCATCTCTCTCTATCCTGTACATATTGTATGGAATATTTAACTCAGAGAACCCAGGTTACGATGTAACCCTGTTATCGTGAAACCATTCTGATAACGAGTGTTCTGAATTTTACCACACTTCATTTCACATATTTTGTTTGACTTATTCTATTATGAACACGGGAAATGTATTTAGTAAGCACCATCTTTGAAACAGAATCGGTGCTATTTGAGCAAAAAATATGAGGAAGGAGATAGAATTCTTAATTTCAGCAGGCTTGAACCGTATGAATGTTTCTTGTCAACCGGACCACATTTTGGTGAAAACTGCAAAATCCTGACCTCTTTTAAACTTAATACAGTTAATGGGTTCATTTATTAATGGATATATATATATAAAAATAAGAAACATGTTCTTAATATGTAAATATAATTCAGAAAATCACATACAGAATATCGATAAAGTAATATGAGTGAGGTTTTAACATAGGTACAGCAGGTTCACAAAATAAGAGACAACGAAATATTCAGTGGCTTGGTTAGTCTGTGCAACACTTCGTCAATGAGATGACTTGAATACTAGATGGACATGGCTGATGCTGATATTCATATATCCTTATTATTTATCAACATTCTGTGACTTTAACACCATCATACATTTTGGTTCATGAAAAAAAATCATAAACAAATGCAAAGTATTAATTTTGACATACGAGCTCTGAACAAAACTGTAGAAACGGGTCCCATGGGGGATAAAACCTAATAGTTTTGACCCTCTGACCCTCTCCAAGTTTCTATTTGTTGGATATTCAAAGAACGGCCCCATTCAATGGACAAAAAAAGCTCGCACAAGATATTTTATAGTCTTCCCCTCCAAGAAAAGGACACATTTTAAGTAAGGTCCACATTTTAGTCTTGAAAGGTAACTCCTGTTGATCAATGGTTGCAGTGAATACACCACATTTCCTGACTTTTTCATTGTTAAGCATCATTCTGCATATTGAATTATTTGAGTAATACTGCCTGAGACAATCCAAGACTATAAAACATCACAGTATTGGTAGATTTTAGTGAACATTGAGTCCTCTGAGTTTCCGGAGTCCCCTTGACTGTGTGATAAGAAAGCATTTTGAAGTCTGTCCAGGTTGACGGCTGACACCTCAAACTGCTGTTTAAAGTCAATCATATAATCCAGAAGCTGTTTCTATTCTGCCTCCCCATCAATTTTATGACTGAGCTTCTTAAAATGAAAAGGAATAACTTAACGAAAGTCTCATTATGTCACTAATAATCATCCTCATTATAACAGCCTTTACCATCACGTCACTGTCATGGTTATTAAATGCATGTTGAGATCAGATTTGGCGCAGCTTTACTCTCAGTCTGTAGTCTGTGTACCAGTCGTCCTGTTGCATTAACTGTCAGTCTCACGAAGACGAGGAACGGAGCAGCCACATCCTTATTATCAAGAGTTTAACAGTTTCAGACGGCTGTTTCCTGGTCCTCTCTCTGTATCATCTGGTAATGCTGTCTGTTCCCCAGATAGGCTGCCAGTTCAGGGTCATTGGCCTTCTCGGCCCTGTCCTTTGGAGTATCGCCCTGACAAAGAAACAAAACAATTACGGACATGATCATGTATCCTATTCTAACTGCATTGTTATCATTTGTTTGCCATATCTTTCAAAGTATCTAGAAATAATATATAAATTAATATCTAAATAAACAAATACATACTGTATATATGTTCATATGAGAACACGGTAATATTTCAGCTCTCGGGAATTATTACCAGATCATTGCAACATGAGGTGACAGGGGCAGAAAATTTTTTTCAGCGGCACAACAATGTGATCAGGATCTCATCATGAACAAAAAGCAACTGTGTTCATTGTCCGTAGCTTAAACTAATCCCCACCATCCCCACCGACACCATACACACAGTGTACAATCTAGCAAGCACAATGAAGAGAATACTCCATTAACAGAACACTTCATTAGGTTGAGAAAACTAAAATAAATGTATCAGAGAGAGTCAAAATATTGGAGAATTTCCAAATCCACACTTTGGTACATTCTTAAAATGAAAGAGAGCACTGGTGAGCTCAGCAACACCAAAGGGCCTGGAAGACCATGGAAGACGAGTGGATGATTGCAGAATCCTTTCCTTGATGAAGAAAAACCTCTTCATGACATCGAGCCAAATCAAGAACGCTCTCAGGGAAGTAGGCGCATCATTGTCAAAGTTTAGAAACAAGAGACGCCCCCAGTTGGGGGCTGGAGTAGGGAATGATAAATGCAGAGCGATCTTTTATGTGTGAGCGAGGGAAAGTGGGGAGTTGCAATGACGCAGACCGCAGCCGTAGGCAGGCACGTAGGAATCCAAAGCACCAGACCAGCACACGAAGCAGGAAGGACCTGAGGCCACCTGCCCCAAGGACATCCACCGATGTGTCTGAAGGAGAACAGAGGGCCATGAGGGAAGCACTCCCAGCCGGTGATCCAGAACAACAGGACGACCGGAGACAGCAGAGTCCCGACATAGCCAAAGGCCAAATACCCAAAACCGGAACACGAGACCCACCCGGGCTACCATCACGAGACAAGGCCACCCTCAGGGGAACGGTCCAAGAACCACCAAGATAACGCCAACCATGCAGCCCAGGAACAACCACACGTGCATGCTGAGGCAATGAAGGGACCCCGTGAGCATACTGACAACGGTTTTCTCGTGCTCAGGCTTTAAAGGAACAGATAAGGAAATCATATTGCTATTTCGAAGATGGCAACTATCAATTCATAAGGAAGAGAATGGGAATGAAGATGAATATAAAAGAAGATAATTCAAGCAGTAAGAAACAGGTTGATATCACGATTTGTTATTTCTTCAATCTCCTAGATTTGTGGATCTTACATTAATAAATACAAAAACACTTTAATAGAGAGCTAGTGCGAAGACCTGTAGAGATTTACGGAATTCCATACGAAATACCAAAATCATCGCCTCGCCTTGATCGTCATGTGTCTCTTGTTCCATTCATTGCACTCTGCTGTCTTTCTCTCCCTTCATTCTTTCCTTTCTCCCTCTCCCTGTATCTAGGTCACTGCAGAGTCAAGCCAATTAGGAGATTTGCTACACGGTGGAAACACCCATGAAAAACTGACAAAATACATATTCGAGACCAACCAACCCAACACACTCACACACACACACACACACCAAGACAAAGGTTGACTCAAAGACTTCCCCAGAGACCTTCATTACCTCCACTGGTGCTATTATTCATGCCATGCCATCAATTATGCCAAGCAGCAGAGTTGTGAGGTCTGCAGTGACCACCGTTTACGTTGAGAAATTGGCAAACTTAAGTCTGTTATGAGTGTAGTAAAGAAAAATCGCCTAGCAATCCCTAAAGTACATATTCCTCTTCTTCCTGAACTTTTCCCAAGGCATTCCATAAGACATGTAATCCCTGCAATATGTTTGGGCCTACTCGCGGGTCAGCTTGCTGTCGTACAGTAAATGCTGAAAAGCATCTAGAAGGTCTCCACATCTGCTGACACCTGTCAAAGTGTTTAGGGTAGCTGCAACAAAGGCACGGCAAAGCATCTCAAGGGAGGAAAATCATCATTTACAGTATGTCCATAGGTATTCATGGGTTACTGACTCCTGAAGTCAGACTGTCTGTTGCTTGATAGCTGAGAGTGTTCTAGAAGCTACTTCAATAAGTCGAGTTTTACTGCATATGTATGGTCAAATAGTCCAGCGTGGGTTCTGGGAAGAGATGGGTGTATAGTCTATTATATTTATTTCTTTTTGGTTGGAAAATTAGAAATAGCAGGAAAACAAGAGTTCTGCCAGTAAGGTGATTATAATATTGTGCCTCTAAAGTATTACTTGGTAAACTGTGTACTGTAAATTTTGGACGTTTTGTACATATGCATGTGTACACGGGAATCACCTGCATGTCTGTTTTCATCAGTGAGGCTCCTGCTTCTACTAGATAATGACAGATGGTCCTGTGACACAGCGATGCAGCTCGATGAAGAACCGTTTCCCCCCTGGTGGTCCAGAGTACGTACATACATACATACAGAGAGAGAGAGAGCATGAGATAACAGCATCTTATGTCTTTTGGGAGTCAAGAACTAGATCAGGCATCCCATTGCTTTTTCTTGGTTTCTTATATCTATTCTCTTTAAAACTGCTACACTTGTTAGAATGTCTAGCTCATAATGACCAAGGCTCAGTGGAGCAACATAACACTCGAACTACGCTCGACTACTCAACGCTACACTCAGGCGGCAGGATTTTGGAAAACTATTGTTTCTCAGCCACATCATGTCACCTTTATTTCTTTAAAAATGTAATTATGATAACATGATGTTCAAATGATGGAAATAAAAGATAAGCGGTCACCTTCACATGTTTAATTTAGCATAACTACTGGAATTGTGAAACGGTGTGTACAATAAGAATACCCATGACTGTACTCACTGTAGTTTTTCTGTGACATCAAGCAGGTCACTCGAAGCTGGGAAAAGAGATTATAGACATTAGGCATGCATTGTATATACAATAATTATGTACAATTTGGCACCAAATCACCAAAGTAGTGAGCTTTGCAGTTCAGTAAAAGGCAACCGTGACTTTAAATGGTAATGATAATAATCAAAACTCAAATACAAAAAAAGTAGAAAGTAAAGTTCTTTTGATGTTTTTACAAATAGACTTGTTTAATTTATGACATGTATTGTATAAAACATGAAGGGTTGCACCGACCAATAAATCACTATAAAACAAACAAACAAACAAAAAAAACAAGCTTATCGACTCTTATTACCACAGTTTAAATCTCTCATGGTCTATTTGATTGCAAATTGAAATGAATGAAATTATTAGATATGGTAAATTGGAATACTGTACTGTATTACTGTACTGCCGTTACCATTGTCCAGAATGTAGCGGACCATCTCTTTGCTTCCTGTATCGACAGCGTGGTGTAGTAAACTGCAGCCAGCCAGGTCCAGCATTGTAAGGTCTGCTCCATTCAGATGCAGCTCCTGCAGCTTTTATTAAAGAGGGGTTGAATGAGCTTTCAAGTAAAATGCAATTTGAAAAATAGCTTCACTTTAAACTGTATTATTTTGTCTCCAGCTAGGGGCAGCAAAACAAACTGAA
This sequence comes from Mola mola, assembly GCA_001698575.1. NCBI lineage: Eukaryota > Metazoa > Chordata > Actinopteri > Tetraodontiformes > Molidae > Mola > Mola mola. Next base: position 2,187,965 of record KV751358.1, read on the forward strand.
AACACATCTTCTTTCTTTTTCTATTTTATCCTGAAGAATGAAGTTCACTTTTCACTCTACTTTAGCTCTATTTCTCCAAAAAGTTCCTCCACCAAAAAAACAAATGGTTCACCAACCAATGTAACAACAGTCCACAAATGTAATAAACCACAAAAATTATACCAATATGCAGCTTTTAATGAAATAATCCCTTGAACGCAATAAATTCCCTATTAACATGACAGCAGCTGATAAGTACATTAATATCTTGTTCAACAGATTTATTGTCTTGTATAAGCAAAACAAATCTTGTAATGAGGTTTGCTCTGCAACAGGTTCATTTGTGTCTCATTAGCCTGCCTGTTCAGCACCGCAGAGAGTGAGTGAACTGTCGGCTGCGAAACCGACAGGCTGAAAAGTCTCTTTTCTGTCTCCAGGAAAGAATAAATCTCCATTTTTCTCATATGGAACCTGGTACAGCTAAATTCAACAAGGATAACTGTACAATTTCTGAGCTTAATTTGTTATCTTGTTTTATAAAACAGATTGTGCTAGAAGCTACTCTGGAAATTTTGCTGTATTAATTGATTGATTTAAAAACATCCAGAAGTAAACTTGCTTGGACCCATACAGTATGTGCATGTGGGTCAAATGACAGCAGAGTCCATGCAAATCCTTCAATGACAACTCTTGTTCAAATTATGTCCTTTGTAATCAATGGCAATTAACATTGCTCACAAGCGGACAAAACTGTGGGGCTTGCACAAGGCATCATCGGTTTTATAGTCGTGCGCCAAGCCTGCCCGCCAAGCCTGCCCATGGACGGAAGATTTAACACCGATTAAAGGTTTGTTAATATGATGACGTAGTGTACAGTATCAGAGCCCCAACCCCAATTCTAAGAGAGAAATATACATATCTGCCATGGACGGAAGATTTAACACCGATTAAAGGTTTGTTAATAAAACTCACCTTCTTCAAATCTTTGTTCTTCACGCAATTGACCAAGGTTTCTAGCATGAGAGAGATGAAGAGTAAGAGTGACAAACTATCTTATAAGGGTAGCAGTTGTTTCAGAGACAATGATATTAATGAAGACATCATCGGAGGAGTGGCCTGCTTTGCTTAGCGTATTTTAAATTGGAGAGGTCGGGGCTTTTGTGCTCAAGATAAAACAGTTGACAAGCTCACATTAGGCCACTTGACAATTGCCCCTACTGTAGTTGAAAAAAGGTTTGAGTTTATTGTGTCAATTCAGGAACACGGATTTTCCTCTTGAAAAGCATAGCAAAGGTATGGTTACAAATGTACAAGAGGAATATTTGCTGCCAAACCTCCAGTGAACTCATTTTACAGTAGTATCCAAGTCAGGCAGTTTGA
>KV751358.1:2195744-2228976 GCA_001698575.1 Mola mola
GGTGGCCGTCTGTGAATGATCCTCAATTTAGAGGAAGGTAGGTTAGCAAACTTCCAGATTGCTCAAAAAATACTCCTTGTACTCCTTCTTCTCTGTCCCCCTTTTACTGGGAGGAGTCCTCTACTAGAAACTAGAATTTGATTATTTTGAGATTGCATATATACTACGATGTAGGATTTAAGATGATTACTCACTATTTTTAACATAGTTTAGAAGATTACATTATATATTTATAAATACATAATCTTAAAATGCACACAGTGGACATTTCATTTCAGTATTCTTTTATTTGTTAATGAGGCCCTTTTTGAAAAATTTACAAAAATGGGTATGAAAAGGTACTTTGAATGATGTGGCACTACTTTCTGTTTGGTTAAGATACCTAAAATGACTGAAAAAGAAGGCAAATTGTGAGCATTTATATAGCGTCTTAACTAAGGATGCTTTACAGGTAACAAGGACGAAAAAAGAAGGCTTAATAATAACAAAAAAAGTTTCTCTGGCAGCTGGGAAGACAGGATAACATTACAAGGGACACAGAGTTCCTGGTGTCTGTCGGTGTTCTGAGTGTTCCACAGGATGGGGATTCCACACCGACGATCCTCAAAAGTGTACAGTTTAAGACCCAAGGACTGCAGATTTGTAGATAAGCCCAAGGAGGTTTGAAAAGTTCTGGGAGTCAAGGCGGAGTCAAGTTTATAGGTGAAGAAGAGGATTTTCTGAAAGAAATTGGACTTGACTGGGAGCACATAATGGGTGTGTGGTTGGCCATAATTACCCTGAAACTCCATGGGTTGTACCTCTGCAGCATACTGATCACAACCCGTCTAGACAATGTTAGCAATTCCATCATGTACGCTACCACATGTTCCAGATGTGGCTCAGAAGCGGATGTTTACTTGGCTCTGCAGACAATACGTTCCTTATCTATTTTTGATGGGAGCTGCTTCAAGCTGCACAAAGCAGATTGAGCCACAAAGAAGAAAGAATGCATTCAAAGTGGTGAAATCAACAAAATCTGAGCAAATACTCAGTAGGCAAAATTCTCCTATTCTGAGAGGCTCCTGGTGGAAGAGTGTCACAGAGAATGGGCCATGAAAAGTTGGTCATTCCTGGCTGCAACCAGATCATTGCAAAAGAGAAAATGTTGCAGAGAGATGGATGGATTTGAGCAAAATTTAGCAATGATGAAGAATCGTTAAAAAAGAAAAAAAAAAAAAAAAAATCCTGAATCCAGATGGTGATATGGAAATGAAAATATGTTCATAAAATTTTGAGATATTGCACTAATAGACACAAACATGCTGGTGAAGAGATAAACCCGGTAGCAGAGGTAATAAAAGATCCAGTCCAACCAACCGGGACAACTCTCCAAGCATTGAAGCAGTAAGTAAAACATATTAATAATGCAGCTTAGTAATAAGATAATTTCTTTTGATAACAGTTTGCTGACTGTGAGTCCTGCATACAAAAAACCGCAACTCTTGGTTGGTTTTGATGGTTCGGGGACCAGCAGTGTTTTAACTGCGCCGTATAGTAAAACACTGAATGACTACGTGAAAAAAAATGCCACATCTTTGTGTTACAAAATCTGATGAATCCATCTGTACTCATGTGATAATTTACTGATTTTTATATAACAGTAGTCAACGCTTGGATATGCTTCAGCCCCCCGTGACCCTGTATAGGATTAGTGTGGATGGACGAATATAACAGTACTCACTGTGTTAAGTGTGCTGACCTCTGTCTTGCCCCAAATTCAGCACCTGTGGTGTTGGACCGATGGATGCAACCCACCCTGCAAAACACCAAACCAGCGAAATGAAACACAAGTAGAACAGGGAAATGAATTGCAATCATTTGATTACAAACAATAAAAAAAGCAAAGCTAAATGTATGAATGTGACGTATACCTAACATTACTTCATGTAAACGTGAAAATAACATGAAATAATAAATAATAATAAGTGAAGAGAGTGCAGCGCAGTTAAAAAAAAAAAAAAGGAAACCATTGAGAACATCCAGCATTTCATATTGCAGATATTTGTTCTATTAATAATCAATATGAGATATTCAAACAAGGCATGTGTGAAAATGTGTACCGTACTGCTTGGTGGGAACAGACTTTCTTAAATTAGACTGTCACTTGACCTGTTGATGTAGCTTTTGTTTGGTTGTATTGCTGAAACTGTCATGGCTCTCACATGGCTCCAAGCGTTCCCTGTGTTTCTCTTGTTGTCTCCTCTCCCTCTGCATCAGTCTCCCTCCTACCTTGTGTGCCATGTATGTGCTTGTGTGGATGTAGGCGCGTTTTTCCTCGCCTCTGCGTACCTGAGGCAATCACCACACTTAACCAATCATCTCATCTCCGGCAGCATAAAAGCTCTGCTCTCTCCAGCACTCTTCACCCGATTGTTGGAGTGCTCCTTCAACCATCCACGTGAGTTGTTTTCTCCAGCCACTGATTGTCTTCTGTGTTCTACTAATTATTGCACTATTGTCGTCAGCTTGCCTCTGATGACCATGTCTCTACCAACCTGTCACTAACAACTTTGTCACGGTTCATCTGGCAACAGCGATCTGAACCTCAGCCTACGCCAGCTTCACCTCCTTCACGAGAAGCTCCACTAGGCCTCACCCTGCTTACTATTCCCCGCCTCCTTGAATGTGCCTTCCCCCTCCTCATTTCACAATAAACCCTTCAAACCTCCCTCTACTTTTGTGATTTGCAGTCATGGTTCTGATTTTGAATGATCACCTTTAAGCTGTTCAGACATGTTAGCTGCTTCCAGTCAATGTCCACTGATAGAAAAATGAAACGGACAAAATGTGACTCAGGCTGGCCAAGCAACAGAAGCTCAGAGACCCTTGTGTCCACATCTTTAAAGATACGTGTCTCCATGAACACATCAAGGTGTTCCACTCATCAGGTGGAGCCATGCTACGAGTCAGCACAATGAGACAACAGTCGAAGGTGATGGTTTTCAAAGGGTCAAACTTTAAATGTGACCATGCCAACCACCTTATCGTCACCTTCGTGGTGCTGCTGTTTTACCTTTGCACGGATGCAAATTTAAAAAGTGCACGGATATACAATAGTTTCTGAGTACATAATAATAAATGTACATTTGTGAATATACATGCGCACACACATACGTGTTTCTTTATTTTTCTATCATCCTATTATTCTTTTCTAAATTTAATTGACTCTATATATGTTCAATGCATGAACACAGGAGCAATTACAAACCTTCATTTTGTTGTTCAACCCAGTGTTTTAAGTGTTTAAGTAAGTACTTCTTAAGGATGGATACTGTGTTGTGCTGTATATGAGTTGATCCCAAGTTAATAAAAAAAAAAAAATAAAAAAAAGGAAAAATGCAGTGCATGCAATTAATAAGTTTGATATACTAGAAAAAAAACATATGACATGAAAGTTTAACAATACATAATATATAGCCTTTCTCTTTGCCTCTCTAGTTTGTTCACATCAGCTTCATTTAATGCCAAGTTCAGACGGCACAACGTTCAAAGTCTCAAAAATCCCTCTAGGCTTACATCTGCCATTTGTGATCTCTGATTTCCAGATTTCCCATTTTTTTGCACCATTGTTGTTGAGTATCTTATTTTTTAAAGACTAACTTCTAACAGTGTAAAAAGACCAACAAATACTAACCTGCAGAGTTTACTGGCCACAGGCGTTGAATTGTTTGTAAAAGCTTCAGCTGTAGAACTGTCACTGCTGAATTGCTGTCTCTGTGAAGAACTGCAACAGAACACAGAGGAAGCAACATTAGTGAAACTCACATGAGGAGAAACAAGGAGACCTTACAGTCAAGATTAAATGTTGCTTGTAGTGAGTTGAGGACTTCATTTTCCATACAGAGGTGGGAATGTATAGAGGGGAGATTTTGAACACTGTATTGTAATTAACAAGTCACACACGCATCCCTTTTCTTTAACTTTGTTTACTTAGTGCCAGAATGTCATATAAGCTATCAAGCTTTGATACAGAAGTGCAAAAGTTTTGTGTATTTTTCTACCACGGGGTCAAAGTGACATACACAAAATTTAGAGACGAGCTAATCTACATAAACTACATAAATAGAAACACAACCAAATTCAAAACCCTCTTGGGTCTTCTACTAGAAACAGTGCTGCTCTCTCTAGCCTCGGATCAATCTAGTAAATAACCTACAAGCTGCTAAGCCTTCTAACTACAGCTGGGTGCACCCTAATTTGTCCACATATTAATTCTTATATGATGTAAACACAGTAGAGTTAGACGTTATTGGACAGGTCCAAAATTAACCCTAGTGGAGCGGCTGATGTCCTTGTTAGCCTTTTTGTCTGAGATAACAGTCAGGCTATAAGCTCAGGAATCGTTTTAAAAAAAACAAAATGTTTTGCGTGTAGGCGTTTTTCAGTGTGTTTGTCAGAGAGACAGGGGGATAGAGAAGCATAAGAGAGAGAGGTAATTACAGTGGGAGGAATAACGTTCACCTCTGGCCCTGCGTGGGCAAACCGCTACACTGCTTGCGTGTGTGTGTGTGTGTGTGTGTCTAAGTACAGTAGATTGGTGCGACTCTTGAGTACTCTGACATGCATTCCATTTCTCTCTCCATCCACTGTTTTTCTGACTCAATCTTTTTCCTAAACCCATCTCTCCATCACTCTGCCACTGCCTCATGGTCTCATCTCTCCTCCTCATCCTCCCACTCAGTGCACTCAGTATTGCAAATCAGTCCGCCAACACACACACACACACACACACACACAGCCATGGGGAAGTGTTGTTAAGAGCAGCAGGTTGTGTTTTTCTGCCTGTACTCACATTGTACCTGTTACTTTATTTATTCCCTCTATTCTTTATGCTGTTTTTTTATATTAGAAATACTTTGACATACAGCAATTTATTTTACCACATTGTCAGACTGTGTGGATTGCTGTTGGAATAGCTCATAACATGTTCATGACTTAGATATCAGATAAAGATGACACAAAAAATAAATATAGTTTTAGCAGTTTCAGCACTCACAGCTGCTTGCGGGGGTTAATTGATTTTAACAACCCTGTCAGCACTCAAACTAATAACCACTAAATGGCACAAAACAACATTGATGCTAATGAGTTAACATATTGAATTATGTTTTCTGGGACACAGACACACACACACACTTTAACATCAACATGATAAAAACAACATCAATATTAATACTGTCACTTAATTTGACATTTAAAATTGTAGCTTTCTGTTGTCACTGGTGTTGTTAAATGAAATATGAAAGACTGAATGTGATATGGAGACTAAAAGAGACAAAATTAGCAATTCACTGTAGGAAAATACCATTTTGATGTTTTCCACACCTTGTCTTGGACTATATGTTGTCATGCAAATGGGGAGAAGTGAGATACCTAAATATAATTTTTGTCAATAACAACATAATCACTGAATTTATTTTTATTACATGGCTAAAGAATGTATGACTGACCATATTGATGAAACAATCAATGAACGAATGAAATTCTTCTGAAAGAGTGATGGTGATGGGCCTACCTGCTGTTTTGGGGGCTGGAGATGGGGTTAACCAGGTCTGGCATGGCTGAGGGGGAGGTGGCCACTGTCATTGTAACAACCAGTTCCGGGTCCAGAATGAAGATCTCTTCCTGGGAAATTTCTGATACGTAGTTGAGATGCTCCTGAGAGAAAATGAAAAAGGGACAGTTTCAGAAACAATGAAGCCGATTTGAAGCAGAAGCTCACTACGACATTAAAAGGGCATTAATGCTGAAACAAATAAATGCCCTCTGATGTCTTTATTAACTGACCACTGAAACTTTAACTAAGATATTATTAAATAACTGGCTGCAGATTATACAACTTATTGAAGGGTTTCCTTTTGATTGCTTTATTATGGTTTTTTTTTTTTTCTTTTTAGCTCCATTTAAAAGTACACTAGGCAATAATTTTCAGGATTTTATTTCACCAACATGGCATGAAAACAATTCTCTACCACACTACAGTATGTTATTTATTTGAAGTGACCAGTCACACACTGACTTAAAAATCAATAAATAGGCAAGATTAGTAGAAGGTTCTTCACGTAACATTTCTCGTATCATATCAAGGCTTATGTTATGTTTTGGAAGTGGTTCTCTGTAAAGTTAATATAATCAATACTTCGAGAAATAAAATGTGTAACATCAGCAAAATGACCAAGGGTAACAAATGTCACTATCACCATCTTCAGAATGCACTCAGAGGGCGCAAACCTCTGCCAACGTTGCCAAATTCCCTACAAAATATGCTTACTAGCATATGTGAGTTCAGATTTCAGATTTCTACCAGACTGTGTCATTAGAGTTAGTGATCATTGCTAATTGTTATTTTGATGTCAAGGTCATTTGGTCTGAAAAAGAGTTCATATTGGTGCTATTTGATGGAACCAGCTACCACAGAGGTAGCTGGTTCTGGCTATGGGACCTTGTGATAGCTACAAAATGACACCAGTTAGACCTCTCTATGCCAATTCCCTCTGGAGATATGTCCAAAAAAGTGATATGACCTTTCAGTAGCCTTGACCTAGAAAGCACAAGTTAATCATTTGTAGCCAGTGCCAAATTATACTAATTGGACCTCTCTATATAAATTCATTCAAGACAAAGCTTGAAATATTTCAATTGATGCGTATGAACATAGAAAATATTATTTTTTTGAATTAAATTACAGAAAAAAAAATATGCTCAATATTCTAATGTTTTGAGACTCACTAGTATAATAACTATATTAGGAGATAATTTTGACACAATAGACAAGTAAAATTTCGTAAAGTTGAGGTAGGTAAAATAGACTTACCTGTGCTCTGTCTATCCTGTAGAAACGATCTGCTGTTGTAGCTGAAAAGACAAACATAGCATAGAATCATAGCAGATATAAAATATTAATTTAATTAAATTAAATTAAATCGTGCACCGGGCTGACACACACTAATATACTAGCAATGACGCTCACAACCACTATAAATGTTTCAAACTGCAGTCTATCAAGACAAGGCTGTGAAGAAGCAATCAGTCATCTGCCAGCGTCTTTAAAAAACTATGGAGACTAATGCCAAATTTTTGTTCAAATTTTACTTAGAGATTTTTTTACACATTTAAAAACCATCAATTACAAATTACACATCACCAGTGAAACATGGATTGAGAAAAAGTTAAACACAACATTTGTGAACAGGTTTGCAAGCATGATGCCCTCATACATAGGCAAAAATGTGAAATATGTGGTTGTCATAGGGTCTTACATCACAAATAGGGACTCACTACCGATCAAATGGGATGTGTTTGCAGAGATCTGCGATATTACCTCTGCAGAGGACCACCATGCTTGCTATCGCTGGGGAAAATGTTATTGAGGGAAACATTTCTTGATTGTCATGCAGACTTTGTATATTGGAGAATTGCATGAATATTAATCTCACAGAGCAGCAGCAACTTCCCAAAAATATCCCAAAGAGAAAGAGAATAAAAAACAAACTAACACACTGTTATACATGTTTGCACAACCACACAAACACGCACTTGTGAGTCCTAGAGGAATTAAGCAGACAACCAGAGTCAAACAAAGACTGCAAGATGAAAGTGTTTGTTTGGTATTAGGTGATCAGTTTCCATTTAAAATGACTTCATTTAACTTATAGTGACCCCGCAGTCCAAGCCAGCACAGTTCCAGATCAAGTTTCTGGCTGTTGTCTCAGAATCTTTTAACGCTGATTATCTGACTTCACAGGAGAAAAGTATATTTTTAGAACGCCGTCTCGGCTATGCAGCACACGGATTGTGCAAAAAAAAAGAAAAAACCCCACATGTGCATAATGAATATTCAGGCTACCTGCTTACTGTTTTGCTGCAAGGCAGACTCCACGACTGCTCGTTATTTTGAGGGATTGCAAGCACACTGTACTTTTTCAAACTGAGGCTTTCTCTTTTTTTAACATCTCTTCAAACAAAACCTTTTAATGAAGATGAAGATTTCAAACAGTTTTCATTACAGCGAGTATGGAGGAGACATCTTGCAAATGGCATTGCCTCAGAATGACGGAAACCAATTTTCCATTAGTGCCCCTTCGTACCCAATGACATCGTATCAATCAGGGGGAAAACAAGCTTAAAATAGCTGCACAAGTAGGCCTCGATTAAACAGAAGAGATTGCACTATAATCAGTGCATTGACGCAACACTAGAGAACGTTTATTTTTCTCTCTCTCTCTCACTCTCACACACACACACACACACGATATTTGTATGTGGCTAGTCGCTCTTCCTATGCATGTGAGTATATATCCTAAAAAAATGGATAATATGCCACGACATTAAAACCTCTGCCAAATTCTGTGAATAAAATTGATCATTAGAGATGCAACAAACGTTTATTTTGATCATCGATTTGCTGAATAGTTTCACGTCTAATCAATTGAACATGTTCTTCACAAATGTTCAAAAAAAACGCAGGGCCCAAGCTGATGTCTTTAAATTGATTTTTTTTTTACTCAAATCAAAGACTTAATTTACTGCTAGAAATGACATTTCAGAAGGTGGAACAAAATAATGATTTATAATTTTGCAATACAAAAATGAAACGCGTATTTGATGAGCGGAATGGTTGTTAAATATTTTTTTTAAATTAATGAATTAATCATTGCAGCTTTCGTTATGATGCAGAGGTCTGTTGTGAAATTTTGAAATACTCCTATTCATATTTTATTATATTGTATAGAATGTGTTTGGTATTATTAAATTTGGAAATAACATCCACTCCGGGACAAATAGTTACAATAGCTTATTCCTCTAATTCCTTGAAATAGTTCTTTTTGCATGCATCATTTCTCAACTACATGCAGGAGACATTAAAGGCAACATATTATGAAAAACCAACTTTCCACTCTGACATTTGGGTATCTGGTTCAAGATGGATTGTCTACCAACTAAAGCTGCAAATATGAATTGATTGATTAACCAATGAAAAGAAAATTAATTGACAACTATTATGAGTAATCTTTCAGTCCTGCTTCAAGGACATTTAAGAATCTTTCACCAACATTCATTTGTTGAAGATTCTTAAAAGTCAGGATTTGCTGCTTTTCTTTCTCATTTGTGACAGTGAATGAAGAGTGTTTTAGCTATTGCTTGTAGTAAAGAAGCAATATGAAGATGTCATTTTGGGCTCTGAAAAAATATCTGAAATTTGGTCCATTTTTGTATGACATGCAAAAATGCAATCACAACTCTCTTAAACTGGGAAGGATGGGTGAGTCTGCAGCAGAATCCTGGTCTGCAGAAGTAGAGCCATTTGTGCCTCTGCCATGTAATTCATATCCACACCAAAATGTAATCACTTTTTTACTGCCCAATGCTACAACCTTCCAGCACGCATCCTAAAAAAAAAAAAAAACAGGGTTTTATTTCTTCCATAATCGTCCTGAGAAACAGACAAACATACCTGACTAAAAAATGACCTCCTTGGCAATGGCAAATATTTTTTGGATTAATATGGATTCTTCATCTTCCTGCTTGTTATTATTTCAGAAATATTCTATTTGGTTGCTATGTAAGCAATTTGGATGAAAACAAAGAGAGGGAGAGAGGAAGACGGAGGGAGGAAAGGAGAGAGAGCACGAAAGAAGTGAGAACACAGGAGAGTAGGTCAAGGCCCCACAGTTAGAAGCTTCTGCCTATATTCATTACAATGGACTTCCAATAGTGGTTTCTCATTACAGGGCAGTGAACCGATACAAACTTATCAAGTCTGGATTGCCCCAACCTCCTCCTCTTGCTTCTTTTGCCCTAAACCTAACCCCTGTAGCTGGCATATCACATCATGTTAAGTCAGCATAACAGTGCAGAGAAGGAGAGAGGAAGTACAGGGAACCACATGAGAAGGTTAACACACAGTCAAGTCAAGATTGTTCTATTGGGAAACCAGGAAGTCAACAACTGAATTAATGATGGCAGCTGTGCCAGACTAATGCCTGGTGCACATAGGTAGTGTTGTAAAGCAGCATGCTGTTTCTGCTGGGAAGCACATGCATGATTTGTTTATAGAAAGAGACAGTTCCAAAGCTCTAGATGAGGAATGGTTGGAGTTGTACTGCCTCTTTATAAAGGACTAAAATGAATGATGCACACAGCTTCTGTGTGGACAGTATTGTGCCTGATTTTAGGTAACCTCTATCGCCATGTCTAAGAAACTATGACAGTAAAAGCCTAATTTTTTAGGGTATACAGGATAGGAAAGTAGTAGTTTATAGTATAGGACAGATAGTATAAAGCAAATAGCTACCGTAGTGGATAATAGGATATTAACTTGTCTGTTCCAAATGAAAAACTGGTCATATACAACATATAAATTTAATGTAAATAACATTTAGATATAATGGAAAGCAAATCAAATAACTTAGGTAACAGTCAACTCTATTGCTGCTCATTGCAGATAGAGATTGAGAATATCGAATCCCACCAAAACAATACCTTACAATAGAATGTCACCTCAAAAAAACAAAAAAATACTCTACTCTAAAAAATACTAAAAAAAAAATAGGGATGTGTCCTATATAACTACTTATACAATAAGTTAACTGAAATGGACGACAAGTCAAACTTTGAATACATTCATGACCAGTTACACAAGAGTGATGACAAAGAAGCTAAACAGCCACATCAAATTCCAGTCCAACCGATATATTGTGTGATACTAATCAAGAAGTCTAAGCGAATAACTCACTTGTCCTGGTTTAAATCAAAATATAACTTGTGCCTATTGAATTATACTTACTCAGAAGTGCTATAAACGAAAGGATGCTTCTACTTTATGTGGTCAGTTTTAATTTGATTGCACAAATGTGTACCTAAGCTGTTATTTCCACTTGACATTTAAAATATGTTTGTGCACAAAAAAAAAAAAAAAAAATTGGCACATGTGAACTGAAGTAACTATTTTGGCAAGAAACTCCAAGCAATTGGGGAAAAAATGTACTTACAGTCAAGGAAACACCACTTTGGAGATAATCTCTGTGAGGAACGAGTATTCTGTTTGGCCATCTCCTCCTGAAGGACAAATGGAGAAAACAGGAAGTTTAGATCAGGAGCTCAGACCGCATGATAGAACTTTGTGGGACTAGTATCGGATTCACAATGTCTAAGAGACGATTTGTGAACAGCATGCAGAAAGATGTGATGCATATATGACAAAAACCCTACCAAACAATGGTTATAATTCATGTCAACTCCAAAGCACATAGAGGCGAAGAAATTTTGCATTTACTAGAAAATTTGTCTTTATGGGATATTTGTTTGTCATGTGGCACCAGAAAAGACACATAGTGTTATATATTTTATATACCATGAGAGGGCACCTTATATGCTGTTTTGGGTTTTTTTTTGTTGTTTTTTAAGTAGTGTTCTTCAAAGAAAATCTGGGAAAGAGGAGGGAACTCAGGCCATAAAGAATGTGATGATGAGGGGTCAAATGGTTCAATATCTCAATGCACATACAGAGTCATAAAGTTTAATGAATCAATAAATCAGATAAATCTAATTCAGCTTAAATTGTCTTAGTTATGTATGAAACTTTTTATAACTTTTTGAAAAGATGTCTGTGTCTGTGATCTGGTGACAGTTCTTCTCCACCTTTATATCCACCAGCCTCATTATTGCAACTTTTTCCCTTCCCTTCAGCCGCCAATTAGCTCAGACTGCTGCAGAGAAGATCAGAAAACAGACCAAGCCTCCGAGCTCCGTCTCTCGGTTAGCTGCAGGCTTATGTTTAAAACCTTGTTCTTTGTTTACACCACACTAAATGTTCTCAGTCCCTTGTACCGTGCTGTCAGACGCCTCAGATCCTCCGACAAAAGACTGTCTGCCCGTTCACAAAAGGGAAGGCAAAACTGTGAAAATATCATCCTCTGTCCATTTCGTCTTACAACTTTAATGACAGCAAAAACTTAAAACATACATTTACTTACTACCTGTCCTCTGTGCCTGACTTTCTGTTCTTGTTGTATATTTTGGGGTTTCTTACATATTATTTATGTTTATGTTGACTTTATTATTACAGGTACCTCATACTGAGAAACATACAGTACCAGAAGTACATACATGACAAATATATTCATACTCACTCCCACATTCACCTTGATTTAATACTAGAAGAAACAAATACAATGAAATACATAGTTTTTCAACATTATCCATTATTTACTTTTGGTTAAAGTTCAGATTTTCATCTTTTACGATATTCAAGAGAGACCCCTGAGCTGAAAAGTCTTTATGCCTGCCCTTTGCAATATGAATTAGGTTTTTCCCAACATTACAGCTTGAAACATCCTGCATTCACATTGAAGTACTATTAACCTTGTATTTATTGTCTGTTTTATGCTGTCAAAGCAGTAATTCCAACCTGTGTCATTGATGTCTTCTTTTCTTATATATTCATTTTCTAAGTTTTTAATCAATCAGGGGCCAATCCATTACTATATACTACTAGTAGGATATGATATTTTTAGACTTTGCCCTTCCCTTCTATATGTATAAGGTCAAAACATCTACAAAAGTTCCCTCGTTTTCCAAATACATTTTATAATCCATTTCCTAAATCCTCCATCTTTTTCACTTACTCTTCAACATGCCAAATAGAAATAGATTGAGACAGGCATGCAGGTGCTCTAAATGCAGCATGCCAGACTGAAACCGTATTTTTAAGAATGGTTTTTATTCTTTCATTAATGTTTCAATCTCCGAAGAGTGAACATACATATGTGATAGAGAGTCTGTATAAAACCATCTGAGATTGGGAGGTTGGACCCCACTCTCTCATTAGGCATATAACATAATAATTTAGCTTTTGTGTCTTTCCAGAGGAATGATAGGAGTTTGTCAAGTTGGTCAACATGGCACTGGAATTGTAATACAGAAACTTGGGTATAATAGTCATACGTGCTATATTTATTTGTCCCTCAATATATGTAAATTTGACCAAGATTCAATTAAATCACCTGTCAAGGGTCATAATTTGCTAAGATTATCTCAGTGATTTCAGGATTGATTTTGGCACCTAAATTCTTAAAACCTCTAGCAGTCATATTTACTAAGGGACTATGGATTTCTTTCTTATTATGGAACATTAGAACTGATTTGGTAATGCTAATTTTATATCCTGAGAAGTCCACAAAATTAATCTCATCATATTGGGAATTGATCTCTTTAAATTTGTCAGAAATAATATGATGTCATCCACAAATAAAAATGAGTAACGAATGCAGAGTTGCATCCCCCCGCAATAAAACACCCTGATTATCTTGTTTGTGCTTGTACAGTCCTGGTTAGGGGTTTGTTAAAGTGAATATCAGTGAAGACAGGAGCAGCCATGTTGGGTAAATGCAAAAAGACTAACATACATAAATAATCTAAAATAATTACTAAGATGTTTTATACTTGTTTTTGAACGTTTAGTTCTCATTACATGGACAATCCAACTTGCTATTATAACATAAAAAGTACTGTTCTGTTTGGTTTTCTACATAAATGATTATCTTAGCATGGCATGCAAATCAATATAATGCAAGAGGACGTATTTACAGACGTATATACAATGCTTCAAACAACCCCACTTCCTGCCCTAGCACTTCCCCAGCAGAAATGCAGAACTTTTAGAAGTTTTTAGTGATGCTGATCTACAGTATTTGAAAAGCAGGGAGCCAGCACAAACCAAAGTATTCTGAGACAACTCTGACCTTCTTGTAATGGATTCCGCAGACGGCACATCAACAAACGACTGTGTGACTGGATTAAACCTGTCAGATCCAGTCTCTGCTGTAAGAATGTTATCTTGACCCCATTGTGAATGCCATCTCCCTGCCTTGAGATTCTGTCTTCTACCACTGTTCTCTAAATCTACCAATTTTGCCTCCAGGTGAACAATTCTCTTGTAAGTCGAGTCTAATGCAGCCTCCATTTTTTTCAAGTATTTCTTCCACATCACGTATAGGACATCAGTTTCTTCAATATGTATTGCACTGGGAACACTGTATTCTACCTGTACCACTTTGCATCAAAGCACAGCACAGTGATTAGAAGCTCCTTTAGAACTCCTATTTGTTTTTCATTGGGCCATCTACTGTGCGGTTGGATTTGTTTTAATCCTGATCTCGCGTTTTCAGGTAAAAATATCACACAGCTGGTCTGCAGGAGGTTTTGCCATTACACCGAGGTGCTCTTTGAAAAATAGCAGTATATATTAGGCGTTTTGGAATAAATCATGCACGGTTATTTGGAGCTTCTCTGCTAAGCTGCCATCTTGGTCTTGTCCACATCCTAGCCAAAACAGATGCAGCCTAATCCAACAGCCCTGTGGTAAATCCTCCTTTCACGCATAAAATAATCTCCTGTTTCAATTAGGAAAAAAAAAAAAAAAAAAGGTTTTGTCAATGAAATTTTAGTCTTTTACTTCTCATACAGTAAATGTATGTATGTAATGTATATTTCCAGGGTGACTAGACTCAGAGATAGAATGTGGAGCTAAAACGGAGGGAGCTCAGACTAGAGCCAGGGTTCCTTTATATCAAAGACGCCAGTCGAGGTGGCTCAGGCTTGTGATTAGGAGGCCTCCTGCATGGCTCCCCAGGGCAGACCCAGAACTTGCTGGATTATGTATCTAAAGTGTCACTGGAGGGAAAGGGGCATCTGGAATACCACGCTTAGCTGGCTGTGATCATCATGAAGCATGATCCACATCACTGCCAGATGGTTGAAAAAAAAATAAATAAATAAAAAAAACTAAAAAAGGCTAGAGCTAATTAAAATCAAATGACAAAAATAAATAAATAAATTTGTAATCCCATTGACCTGGTCTGAGTGGAAACATATGAAACCTTGCAACAATGAATATTTTTTATCAAAAACAAATACAGAAAACATTTTCTCTTTGACAGCTTCAATGCAAAGCAAAACAACTTCTACTTGACGAGCTGTGACTGACTAACAAAAAGTTTCTGCTCGTTGATGACACAGGAGGAAAACAAGACAGAGAAAGTAACGCCATTTTCTAAACTACAAGAAGAAAAAAAAGTGGCTGGCTGAAGTAAGCACTTCTCCTACTCAACTTCTCTGCGTTTGTCTGTACTTATCTAGTCCTGCTGTCAGGTTCAGTAGCAGTCTCGCGCTGAGCAAAGCGCCTGAGGGCTTTTAAAGCAAACCTACAAACATGGAATCAAAAGGTGAACTTATCTGGCAAGACTGACTTCTTTTTCATCGTGTTCTCGCATCTCTCTTCCATTCACTCCTGTTTGTCTTCTTACACAAAAAAAATGGAGGAGGAACTCAGGGGATTTGTTCCTTTTATTTTCTAATTAATTAATCAATTTATTCTGCATGTTGTATTGTTAATCAAACAAGAGCATCAGACAGGAAGTGTAGTTTACTTATACCTTAATGTCAGTAGTAAGATGTAAGCCTCCTCCTGTTTTTGCCTCCTCTTTATCATATTTACTAATGATGGTGACATAGGATTGGCACATCAGACATAGGGGTAAAATAAAATAAGATATTAAGTAAAAATAAATGTGAATAGGTAGAATAAGTAAAAAGGAGTTATAGGATTTTTGGCAACCAAGCAGATTAAACAATGTCCTTCATACTTCCACCACCATGCACAGTGTACATGAACGGTTATGTGATACGTGTTTTTCAGCATATCAGTATGGAACGAGATTAGACATGAAACGGTACTAAAACGGTAATCTGGAAAGAGACTGTTTTTGTATGAAAACTCTTTTTCAAATGTGAAGTTAGTCTGGTGTGATAGGAAGAGAGGAAAGACAACATGACATGATATTGGTCTGGTTATGAGCAACTAAATGTACTAACTCACCGCAGGTAATTATCCAAAATGAGCCATTTACTCCTGAATAACAAACTGTACCAGTGAGCATTATGATTCACAGGAGGGCAGAAGTTCAAATGATTAAAAAAGTGTTACATCATTTGGTTGCTATGCAACAAAAAGTCTGACAAAATCTCATGAGTTTTCTTACTATTAGTGATCTAACCTGTGTGGCAACAGGACATTCCTGTTAAAAATAACTTTTACAGAGTTAGTGGTACTCTGTTTTATCCTGAAGGGGAACCTGAACAGCTCATTCTGAAATGAAGGACATGGTATGTCATCCACATGCGGCAAACTGAGCAGAGTTTTATCTCATCCACGCAGAATGTCTAAATATAGTCTGTTCAAACAGTACAGTGCTTTCAAATTAACCCGATGTATGAAACGCTACGTAAACCAGAAACATAGTCAAACATAGCAACAAAGCTCTGTAAACCAGGTGCATGTCACAGAAGTAGGAAATAACACTATACTAAAAGAATAAATAATGTATTTAAAGCCCGACTTAACACCAAACTGAACAGCAATCCCTCACCTGAAGCTCCAAGTGTGAGTTTACCCTGTACCAGGCAATAGTTGCACATGTGACCACACCTCACAGCAGTGCTGGGTGTAGTGTGGTTGTTGGAGTGCTCAAACCATTTTCAGCCAGCGCATTAATTTAAAAAGGTGAACAGTCACTTTTGACTTGAACTACTGAGAAGTTGCCCATTATCAGGAATTAACTGACAGGACTTGAGTGTTCACCCAGACAATGGTGTAAGATGAAGTGACATCGCCACGAAATACAAAAAGGAAGGAAGACAGGGTGGAAGGCTGCGCACACACAGCATGAAATTCCAACATCAGGGATGAAAGATTGCTTCTTAACATGATGGTGATCTTATTTTTAATCAAGTGGTATTAGTTTCAGTGACCAAACTAAGAGCTAGAATCAGGTAGCAAAACAGTAAGCAATCGCAAATCATATTTTAATTTTAATACAGAACTGTAATATTAATGAGAGGTTGGGACTAGACATGATATGTTTAACACCGTTTTACTGCACAATTCGACTGTATCGTCACTATTATTGTGACTTCAAAAAGACATCTGACTATCTTTAACATGCATTAATAAGCAACGCTGTCAGTTTTGGGTCAGCTTCTGTACAGCCACTAAAATGGAAAGGAATGTAGAGTTCTGTGCTTTGTGAACATAAATAGGGTAGAAGTTGCTGTTAAAGCACAGCAACTTCTACCCTTCAACAGCACATAAGAGTGACAGATCGTGACAGAATAGTCCAGTGAGGAAGTGAGCCTGTCTCCTCTCGCAGAATACTTAAATACTGTTGAGGTTTTTCAAAAGTTCATCATAGGTTTAACTTTAGTTTCAGCAGTTCAAACTGTTATATTTCTCAACTTAGATTAACAGCAATACGTGTGGTGAAAACAGCTTGTGTAGATTCTGTCGCACAACATGATCTGGCCGAGTCACATTAAATCAATTCTTTGCTTGGAGCAGCGAAGAACAATTCATATCTAGTTTGTAACATCAAGCAGAGCTAATTAAGTTAACTTGGAAGTAGCAAAGTCCTGCTTATGTGGAACCGGATCAGTGCATAGACTCAGTGCTTGCCGACAATACCTGCATTTTCAGGTTGGACTCACATTTGCAACCAGTTTAACTGTGACTCCGACTGTTAACTTATAATTAGTCCTTTAGGGTTATGGTTTCCAGGGTAAGCCATATTCGGAGCAAGAGGCTGCACCTTATCATGATATGCAGTGGTACCCATAATAGCTCACCAGGGAACTGATGCTTTGGGTTTAGTCTGACAACCAATCAGCTCAGATCTTAATTGCCATGTCCAGCTGCAAAATAATGAACTCAACTGTGGAGAAGCCATCACAAAGACAAGCTAATGAAAGTTAGAACCTTAATTAGCAGTGTCAAGAAACATTACAGAGGCAAACTAACAGGCACATGGGGGCTGGACAAAGAAGCAAAAGAAACAATAATGTTAAAATAATGTTTGCAATTGCCAGAGAATTTAATATCCCCTAATCACAATTTCACAGCTGAGGTGGTATAAAAGCAGATGACCCATGCCCACTTCTCATATCAACCAAGCAGATGTGTGCAGATTCTTCAAAAGGACTCATCTATAAAAGGCACCTGAACCTAATGACACCCCCTGCTGAGCTCTCTCGTGTGTAGATCAAATGGCATATATATTTCCAGTGTGTTGCTGCTCCGGTTTGCAGTCCCCAGACGTTCCAACATGTCTGCTAGAATTGTTGCACATATGACAATGAGACTTAAAAGGTCCAGATGGGCAGGACTGACTGTCATTCTAATCATTCAAAGGCCATAATGGATAGAGCCGCAATTCTCATGCTATAGCTAGAATCTCACACACAAGAAAAAGGTTTAAATTCTTGTTTAATATTTTATTCTCCTTGCAAGAAGGAGCAGTGATGAGATCGAAATGAATGATGAAATGAAAGAATAGTTTCTCTCATGCTTCATTAGTGACACAGATGGCGAAATATTGACAATACACTTGCTGTCTACTTTAATTTGGAACTTTGGGCATTTTGAGGGCAGTTAATGATAAAACTTACACATGGAGTAACTTTTTGTAGTACTTGATTAGATTTTCATTATTTTGCACGTTTGTTTATTATCATAATATTTAAATGAAAAATGACATAATCTGGCCCTACATATGCGGAAAATGGAAACAAAGTACAGGACTGTTGATTTTAGAAACGGTTGTTGATTCTAGAGGATTATTGTTTGGATAAAAACTCCAGTAAATAAAACTAGCAAAAATCACAAAAGACAATCAATAAACAACGTAATTATGCTGTATGTTACATAACAATATAAAAAGTCCATATAAATGTTCTTGATACTTTCTTTTGCTGTGTAACTGCAGGTCATTTACTGCCCCTTCACAAGATGCTTGTTATAATCCTGTGTTGACAAGCAAAACAATTCCACCCACACACCTCTGAAAGAGAAGCAACTGCAACTCTTTTCATTATTGTAAAGTGTATGCTCAAACTCGCCCATACAGGCAAACGTCAACAGGTTTAACTCACAAGAAACAAAACATACGCCTAATAAAAGTATATATTTCGGTTTCTATTATTTTATATCATTATCTTTGTTGGTTTCTAAAATAGAAAACATTTTACTGAGAAAAATGACTGCTGAGATCTGGACACAAGGCAGCATCCATTAAAAAAGGTCCAACGGGACGACAGACAGGAGCTGTCACACAATAATACTGCCTCCTGTATAACAAGCACCACTGGCAGCATGCAGTGTTTATAATAGTTTCCTGGATATCAATGCAGTACCAGTTTTTAGCAATTAACTTGCCAAATACAATGATATTATTACTCATAGGAATAATTAAAGTTCAAAAATGATGCACATCTACCAATAAATCAGTTACTTTCCGTATTTGTCATACTTTGGTGCCATTTCGGTGATAAATTATAAAGACATGAGTGGGTGAATGTGATGTTAAGATGACTAAGAGAATGTCTTTTTCTGATGTTTTTGTTGTTGTGTGTGTGCATCTATATGTGCTCATTTTGTTGTGTAATACATTACTGGTCACATTCAGTGACCTCGAGAACAGATTCTGTTCTGCCCATATGTGTGGGAGTTACTTTGTTTAGAATGTTTTGTGTGTGTGTGTTGAAGGATATTGGGAAGCCTTTAAGTCCCCTGTTTAAATACATCAAAATCTCTCTTTGATTTTAGTAAGAAAGCTTAACTCATGCAAATTAAGTAAATAAATAAAACTGTAGTGTCATTAAGGGAGGATTCTATAATATCCTACCCATTTTCAGTCATTTATGGATTGAGTTCCTAAAAACAAGTATAGCTACATACAACTGTCATTTGGTCCTAACCTTGGAGAACTAGTGGGTTCGGTAGGTGTTATAAATGACTTGATATGAAAGATTGCACCTGACAGAAACACTGTGAAATAGGTTGTCTGGGTGTCTGAATGTAACTGTGTTTTCTAGCTATAACACCAATAAATAAGAGCTTTTAAACTGTCTTTGGATAGTTTTTTTTTTATAACAAAGAGAGTAAATCTATCATTCTAGCCATCCAAGTGCAGACACCGGTGGCAGGGTGAGTTGAGTTTGGACGTATTTATTTGGGAAAAGCAAAAAAAATTGGGTGAGTAGGCAGAGGTCCAAATCAGTCTGAAACAAAAGCAAACAATCCGAAACGCTCAGGCAAAAACCAAAATCCCTGCAGAGCCAAAACCAGAAGTCAAACATACAGAAAAACAACACTGGAAAAACAAAGGAAAACACTTATTAAAAATCAGAGAGAAGGCAACAAAGGCAACAATATGACAGAGGACAAAGGAAGTACATGGATGTGGTTATTCTAAAAAAAGAATTGTCCTAGGAAGAAACACATATCCTGCTTCTAAATTATTGTCTTTGAACCGAGGAGAGAGAAAAGCTTACACTGGTACCCTCTCATGTTCATAAAAAGAGCAATGTTCATCATTGGAACTGTGGAAAAAAAACAGCAGTAAGCTTACAATTCACCAGGCGTTAAGCTAAGTATAAACTAAAAAGGCTGCTGCTTACTTTAGTCCTGTGGCTGGGGCACATTTATGGAAAAGTTAACCAGCCACTCCAACCTATTCACAATGTTGACAGCAGTAAATGAAAGTGGAATTAAACATAGACAATGTGAGTGAAAGACATTGAATATACAGACAATTTAACCTCATTCTCCACGACGAAGAGGTAGTACAAACGAGGTGAGTGACTGAAACATCAGGAGCACACATGGCACAAGTTATTGAGCAGAAACCGCAGTGTTGATGTTAATGTTGAAAGCTAATGCTTCCGAGACAGCATGGCATCCCACTGAAAAGGTTTGGTGCTTTATTTAAATGTGAAGTATGACTAATGAGACCCTGAACTTCTAAGTTCTTAACTTTTAAACAGCTGAAATCCTACAGTAGATCAAGCAAGAATGTGAAAACATTTGATTTTCAGAATTACAGCAATTGATCTCCTCGGTTCACAAATGTTTACAGAGTGTTGTTAAAAAAAGGGGTGACCCAATAGTGTCGTAACAGATGTTTCTGAAACGTGTTGCTAGCATCTAATTCTATATGAGGGTAGAATTTTCAAACAACTATTTTTTTTCCAGTTTGAACAGATGATATGATGTCTCAGTGCTATCTTTAAATATACCGTAGGTCTCAATGTTTTGCAAATGATCATATTTTGTTTCTATTTACATTATCCATAGCATCTTAGCGTTTTTTTTTTTTTTTTAGAAACACGGGCTGCATCATAACCCAAGCACATGCTGAACATTCACCTACACAAAAGCACATATGACAGCCATAGATCAAAAAGCATCTTTGTAAATTAGTGCTACGCAAGCGCACACATTACATGCAAGTGGAAAAGCAACATCATAAGTGAGCATTTGTTTTGCACTAGCACACTTAAATCTGTTTACATGTTTGGTTGCACAGTTTATTTTCTAAGTTGAGTTTTGAGTCATTGGATGTTGGCATTGATGATGTTTATTCGTATCAACTGTTATTCAAGGTCACATGCACAGATTTTCTTGGATTTCCCAGAACTACTGTAGCTTACGTTAGCCGTGTTATTATGCCACTATGCCCGGGTGAATGAGCACTGTGAGTCTAGATTGTTTCTTTGTTGATGCACCAGCAAGTTTTAGTACAACCACTAAAGACATTTTTCTCAGATGTTTTCTCCGTGCGTTTTAAAAGAAATTCCTGTCCACACATCCTTTCTTTTACAAGATATCTCCACACTTGCAGGCAAGAACAGGCATGACTGGCCAGTAGGTGGCACTGAGCAGTGTCCCGTTCAGTGGAAGTGACTTAAAATTTAGCCCATGTAATCCTTTATTTGCAGTTATTTGACACATATGTTTGTAGTGTCACGAAACTCTGTGTGTGGACAAAAGGCCCAAACAAACAGGAAAGAAAAATGTTTGCATTGCAAAACATCCACGTTAGAGTGGACAGGGTCTGCAAACCACCGCACTAGTGTCGGGATATCCACACAAACAAGGTGATTAAATACTGGACAGCAATGTAAACAATGCTAGAATTGGCAATATCATCTCAAAAGGTCAGCATGGCGGGGAGCATGTGTTTAGCAAACAGGAGTTGCAGTTTACCAAAGCAAACTACGGTACCACATGGCAAAAAACTGTTAGGCAGACTGTTCACCTTGACCATTTCTTCTACAGACTGTAACAGTAACTGAAGTGCTCACACCAGAGTGGCCAAAGGCAGAATTTTGAGAACACACTCACAATTGGCCCAGTTGTTTCGTAACATGTCGAAGCATGATTCTCCCTCCTCCCCAGTCCCCTGCTGGTCTGCATTCATATTGCTCCGAGCCAAAACAGGGCTAAGCATGGTTACCTGACACACACATGGCTACATGTCAGCATGAAGCGTCCCAACACTGTGCGATGGTTCTCTGATATCTATGTCCGAGATGATATCACAGATTTTCCCAGAAACCTCCAAGTTCCTTGGGGTTTAATCCAATTGCTTCTGTATATTTGTGTCAGCTCCAGTTTCAAGTAAACACTCAACCTCCACAACAAACACAAACTCTTTGCCGCCATTGTTGTTATGACTATTGAGAGGAGCAGTCGCATCAATTATACATCGTGTCCGAGTTGTGAACGTACCAAAGCACACATATTTCAACCGACCACCAAGTGTATCATGCTTGAAGAAAGCACCGCATGCTCACAACGAATTGGGTTTAACGGGTTAAAAGGTGCTTGGGCGCAGAATATGTGGCCTGGTGTGAGTGTGCCCTGAGTCTGCAGTGAAAAATTCAGATGCCGTTTAATTGAAAACCCTGCACCCTGCAAATGATCCTGGCCAGTGGCCACAGCGGCCGAATGTTGCCATGGGGACTAGGATCTCATGATCTCTTACGTCATGCCCTACAGAGCAATGAGCGACAGTGGAAGTGCTTTAACTCACAACATCTTGATGTGTGGGCAGGAAGATATTGAACAAGTCAACCTGGTTGCCGGCCTGCCTGTGTACATCAACAGAGATTCTATTAGTGAGGCTGCAAAATATGTATTTAATTGTTATAATTAATTTAATTAATTTAATTAATATAAACCAATGCTAAGTGGTGACATAATAAGTCTATGATAAACCTTTTGAATAGATACAGAAATGTTTGAAATGCTCCTGATTTAGAGTTTAGAACTCGAGCTAGGTTAAAACCTGTAAAAACAGGTAATAAATGCCATACCAGAGTTTGTGTTGCTCCACAGTTATATGTAAACTAAACAAAAATGACTGAACTTTAAAAAACGTCCTCCCTCTCTCTGTCTCTCTCCTGTCATTATAGATTGGCACGGCTCGCCTCCGCCCCTTCACCACCTCTTCAGATGATGCTGGCATGCTGTCAAGTCTTCAGAACAGAAAGTTTCCTCATAAAGTCATCCCAACATCAAGCTCTATTCCTCATCACCGCCAGCAGTAGTCTAGTCTCTGTGGGAACGTCTCCTACTTATTGAATTCAACAAATTTAATGTTCCGATGGTGATGTACTTCCTGGCGGGGCCTACGTGTTAAAGACTATTTTATTGTTACATTTACAATCTTTCTTGACAAATTTCATTTCACTTTTAATTCTTCTTTTATTTGTAATCGCCTATCCTGCACTCTGTGACTATGGTCTGAAAACCAAGCAGAAGGAAAGACTCACAGTATGAACATATATTTTCAAAAGCATGTCAATACAATGTAAAGTAATTGACAATCAACACCTATAGTACTTTAAAAAAATTTTTAAAAAAGGTGAATGTTATCATGCGAGCGTCTTTTCCTATGTGACTCTGAGCAAAACAAATGCCACAACACAAATTTGAACACCCAACTACCAACCTGCAGTGTTGAAGAACTGGAATAAGGGGGGACAGAGCAGAAGTCCTACAGAGGAAGATGGGAGCATAGAAGAATCGGGAGTTGTGGTCTTCATATTTAACAACTCAAACTAAGAAGGAGGATTTGTGTGTCTACACGGAATTGTCAAGTATGTGTATTTAGATACACACAATTGGGTTCATTAAGTTTTGGGCAAAAATTGATTATTTTTTTATTTGATTGTTGCGGTGTACAGAGGCAAAATTACAAAAAAATGTGTCACTGTTCAAAAACTTCAGAACCTTAAACTCTATATACTATTATGTTATCCTTTATCTTGACGTGACAAACATCCCAAAATTTTCCAGTTGTTTTCAGGCTATGTAAAATCAACGTTTATAACTCTACACACTCATCACTGTCTCCTCCCCTCTGCTACTTACCTCCTGCAAACGCATTATGTGTTCTCTGCAGGTTTCTAAGTCGCTGTCACCAGGTACCACGATCAGCCCCAGTGGAATGGCTGAAAATACAGAGGAACAACACAATTATCCGAGAGCACTTTCAAATGCACTGACAAGGAAATGCAGCTAATTTGCACTTGGTTTTATAGTAGGCACTGACATTGACCAGGGACGCCACATACAGTTACTGGTAAGACTCCAAACATGGTAATATGGCCGCCACACCAACTAGTGGCACTGGGATGACCAAAACCGGGAACTGAGGCATTCATTTTGAAGAGTGTCTGCACCTCCTCCTTGAGCAACTTCATTGATTTTTGTAAATGAATCATTTTTCTACATATTCTTCAATATCAGCAAGCAAATTATGAGTTAGTCACCAATGTCTCAAATATGGAAGTTGCTGTTAAGGAGCTCCAAATATCCCCTTCTATTCTCAAATAATGGCATTGTAAAATGGTCATCTGAAGTATTTTGTCAGGATAAGTGTATGAATGATTGAGTTATGTTACGTAGATCACAGTGACCTTGACCTGTGACCCATGAGAACAAAAATCTCATCAGTTCACCTTTAACTCTAAACCAGCATTTGTGCCACAGTTGAAAAGATTCCCTCAAAGCGTTCCTGAGGTATCATGTTGACGAGAATAACATGGAAGTGGCATATAATCATAATTCATTTAGGTCTTATTACAGTTTGGTAAAGTGTGTGAAAATTAGTTAGCAGGAGGAGGAGTTGTCATCCACAACTAAAAGTAATGGATAAATGGTTGTGACAGCTTTTAAAGCATTGAAATATAGAGTAAACGCAAACCTCTTCAAACTAAATAAAGATGTACTATTGGATGATAATGGTAAACAAATAGTAAATAACATCCGATTTGAAATGTACATAAAATCAACATATATGGAATACAAATGATGCTGCTGATGAAGCAATACTCGGTTGAAAAAAACCTGTGTCTGATAAGGGCCATTGTTGCTAAATATTCACAGAGAAAATTAAAAGCTCTAAGCACATTTTCACTGCAGAATATAGGCTAATTAATATGATACATCCTAATTATGGGGAAAACATTTTTTTTTTTTAGTGATGACGTGATGCAGCGCAGGATGCTCAAATTCCATCAATGCCAGATAACCCGACGGTCCATATGACAAGTATCAGTCGCCTCGATGCCAAAATTCAGTGTCAAGTTGATGTTGGCATTTTTGTCTTTTGTTTTATTAAATGAGCCTGACCAAGCTGGCTTGTCATCAAAGAGGCAACACGCATTGCCGAAACAATAAAGACGGCTCCCTGAAGCAGCGCCGGCCTGCCGCCCGCTGCACCACAACTACACTGCTGGCTACACATCACAGAGCTCGTTGTGCTGAAAGAGTTTGAAGGAGAGAGTCGAACAGAGCGTGAAGCTTCTGCACCCCTACACACACATACACCTCTCATTGATACTGAATATCTCAATGAGGAAAACTGTACTAAAAGGAAGCAGTATTAACCTTTTTTGAAAGAACTCAGATCAGTCATCTTGACAGATTCTAGAAAAATGCAGCCTGATCTGTTTTTGGCCAATTGGTTGGAGACCGTTTGGAACAAAAGAGATTCAAAATACATTTATAATATCCCACGCTAACCTGTCTCTCTCTTCTATCTATCTTAACACCACACTCTTTTGTACATCTGACTAATCTGCGACAGCATTTATAGTGAATGATAATTCAATGGCTTTGTGATATTAATTTGAACGGTTTTATCTTGTTATCTCTCAGTGACCTCACACCAGATTTAAAATAATATAAAATAGGAATTAGGCACAAAGAGGCCTATATAATTCCACCACTTGTTACATTCAACTCCATGTAAAAACCTACGCATGATATGCAAAATACAAAAGACCCACATTTACATCTACATTTACACCAATATATATATTTTTTTACATTATAAAACATGCTCTTTACTTAGGGTACAGAAACAGTGCCATCCTGTGTTAAATCTCTGAATTAAAATGAGGAAGATTTAACCCCAATACACACGGCCATGATACAGCACTGAGGGGAGAAGAGCGGCTATGATTCATGGTAGACACAAAGCTGAAAAGGAACTTGTTGACACTGCTGATCCACTTAATTTTCACTTCAGCCTAAAGATGCTGTGTATTCAGGCATGTGGACCTGCAGATTATTTATGGACATTCATCCACATAGTGTCAGGGATGGTATTTGGCATATGGTACATCTTTCACTCTCCTTTTACACGTAATCTCCCTAGTAGCCAAAAATGTTGATTAATAACCACAGTGTAAACATTGGAAAGAAAGTGATCAGCAACATAACACTGTGCGGAAACAGCAACAAGTTGAAACTACCAAAAAGATCCTTAAGAGAGGAATTCAAGGTGACGAAGGCAAAGGAAGGTTTACTGTAGCAAGACCTGAAAGATCAGTAGGAAGCCAAAGTTGGGGTCCAGGTGAGGAGTCAAGACTCCATCACAGAGGGCAGAAGGTGGGAGTGGTGATGCGAAGCAGAGCTGGACTGGGAACTTTTCCAAACCTTGTTGGACATTATCTAGGGGAAGGAGAGGCGGCAGCTAGTCCAGTAAAAGGTGAGAGTGTCCGTGGAGGATGAGAGAACTTACAGGACAGTGGCGATGAGGCAACAGGGAGAACAGGTGTCATTGGACAACAACACGATGTGATGCTGCTGCTCCAAGGCACCTGGAGAGGTTTGTGCGGTACAGATGGAGACGACCAGGTCTTGGAATCAATTGGTGAATCCTTCCCTGGATTCGAGTGGTCCGAAAAGATCAAGCTCTAAAAATGAACTATAACCTTTATCAGAGCCTGCGAGCAGCCAAAATAAGAGACTAACAGTAGATGATGGACGTGATGAAAGTAAGATGCGTGCCAGCAAGAGTTTGGATGCAGGGGCTATGGAGCCCGATCTCTCTCCCCCCATCACACAGGGGGAGAGGAGAAGAGCCATCACAGACGTGGCAGAAAGAGTTTCAAGGTGGCTGTGGCTCAACAAAGGAGAACCATTGGGGTAGGGGTAGCGAGTTTGCCATCTTTAAACAAGCTTGGGCCTGATCACCCAAAGCTGAATCACCTGGAGGAGTGACCTCATGTTGACCAGGTTATGTGTAAGTTACCATGGTGATCCACTGAGCTAACTTCATGACACCAATGACTCTGGCTTTAACCTCAACATACAGTACATACCATTAAACAACTCTATTGACAATTAGGAAAGGAAATTAGGATTCTGTATTACAGCACTGATAAAATCAACTTTCTGTGAACAAAGTGGCCTTTCACATGAAGTCATTGTGGTGTCACGGTGGTCACACTTAAAAAGCTCAGTAACTGCAAACACTGTTGCCAAAGCTGCATGAAATGTACATGAAATTAAGTGTGTGTGTTGATGTATTTTCTTACATGCTTGCCGTAGTTTGTCCTTGTCATAGTGCAGAGCCTCATAGTCACTCATACTGATCCTGCTGACCCTGATTCTCAGCTTGTCTGGGACTGGCTGCTGACTGAAACACAAAGACAGACCAATTTTATCAAAATAAATTAACAACAAACAACAGACAAACGCTATTATTATTGTAAAGTCAAGGTTACAAATCCTCACGATGAGACTGACCGAATGTGCGAGTTAGTGAGTGAGTGCGAGTGTGTAAAACGTACTCATTTAGGTGCGGTACTGAAGTCCGTCGTTTGGTTTTCTGAACCATGTTGGCCTGGTTTCTGAGGCTGATGTGGATGACAGAGGGAGCAAGTCTACATGGTTCACCATCCACCTTATAGTAATAGAAATCACTGTATCAGTCAATCACAAGTAATTTAATATCTTCTTTATTATATCTAAATTATTAACCTGCTGCTAGTTTCAAAACTCATCACTGTACCAGGGTACGAACAGCATGTACCTGCACTGGAAGAGGTTTTGTAGTGGTGAGGGTGACTTCTCTGCACTGGTTTAACCTCTCACCATGACCTCCAACCTGAAGAGTAGCCTGCATACAAACACACACACACACACACACACACACACAAAGTTAAAATTCCCTCAGCATCTTAACTATAGCTACAGTACAACATCAATATTGTAAAACCTGACATTTCAGTCAGTACCAGGTGGTTGCAATGGAAGTGGTTCAACATCCTCTCCAACAAACTATCAATTTGATGTTAGCTCAAACAGGCTGCAGAGATGTGACAGAGGCAACAACTCGATGGCTTTAATGTCCATTAATATGGAAGACGGCAAGGGATTTTGTGAGCTAAAGACATGCGTCAAAAGAAATTATTGAGAGTAAAGTGTTTTAACTGCCATGTCAGGAAAATGCACTAAATCGGCAGCCTTCTCATTCAGCAACACTTGCTGATATTTTTAAGTTAAAGTTAACACTTTGGTGTATCTGGATGTGGAAATACACTGCTGCACAACAAAATATTCTTAGTACGTTTTATGTTTGTTTAGTTTGTTTTACAAAGTGTATCTCATTTATTTTGCGTGACATAAAATATGTACGAGATCACATCAATATGGCAAACATAAATGAGAATTAATGAAAAATATATAAAAATTATCTATTAATTCTCTCAACCATATACGTCAGAAGTGCTATTCTCAATGGGCCACGGAGGAGTTGCTTCTGCCAAATGGGTAAATGTTTTAAGAATTCACACAAGTAAAATAATATTAGATTAAAATTTAGGATTTCAATGAGCTGTTATATTAGAACCTCACCAGAGAAAAGTATTTTGCAGCTACTAGCTATGTGCATGAGCTAGCTAGTGATCCCTGGCGATGAGTGGCACAAAATTGTTTTACAAAGTGATGTGGGACACAACTTTGGCCAGTAAACATATCAAAGTGTGCTGTGTCTTTTCTTTAGGAAGGCGGTCATCAGAATTAAACCTCAAGTTACAAATGTCACTGTGTAAACAGATTTTATTGGAATATTTTTTTTGCAAAATGCCCCATGGTTAGAAAAGTCTTTGAATTCTATTAAATTTGACTAAGAACGTCGGTTGTTGAAATATTTAGCACTGTGATTTAAATGAAATGAGCACACATGAGAGACACAACCGGGGGTTTCTTCCTATGGTAATTCGTGTATGTAAGATCTCCACTAGTAATGATATTATTCAGAATAATTGGCATCCCTGGATGCTAAGCTTATAGTTTATTAGGTCATGCTAGTCCGTTGTTGGCTGGACATCCTTTTCTAGTAACCATGGCTACTAGCTACATACCAGCGAAGTCATTGTGAATCCAATGACCTCAATGTATCCATCATCATGGCGTTGAGGTTCAAAGTCGTGGTGTTCGCTGGGATTCCCCCAAGGTGTGGTTCCTGCACAGTACCTGTAGATTATACACACACACACACAACATCATCATCACCCCCAGTAAGAAATATAGAACTCTGAGGAGCTCTCAAGGAATTCAAGAATGATGACTATTCAAATATGTGTACTGGAAATTATATGTGTACTAGAATAAAGCACAGATGGAGACATGGCACTTAAGACTCATGGCTTTCATTGCTTTAATGACTGTACAAAAAGCACAAGGCTTAAGGGGTGTGTAGAAATGCAAAAGGACAAAACACAAGGATTCTGTAACACTCGGTAAGACCTCAAACTGACAGCAGATGGGGGGAGCCCAAGGGCTGAAAGACACAGGGAAGGGGAGGTAAACAAGACACTGGTGAAACTCATGAGGTTAACCACAAGGGGAGAGAACAAACACAGGAAGTAAGAAGATTCAAGTTAGAAATAACTGTAAGAAATGTGCCAAACCATGACTATAATCTCCTTAATAAAAATATAACATGAATCATAATTAAATCAACAAAATAAATGCCTCATATGGAGAATTTTGGAGTAGGGAAATTGTCCATAAAGGGATATTTTTCCCAGCCATTAGCTACTAAGCATAGTGCCTAAAATACTGTATAAACACACAGTTATAATTGGAAGAACGGTGAACATGAATAGGACTTTGGCTGAATAAAGTTCCTTGTGACTGATTTCAGGCTGGAATATTTCCATATACGTAAAGTGACTCTAACAGTAGGATTTTAAAAGAGAAAAATTGAACAAGTATCTGTAACGGTAGTAGTAGTAGTAGTAGTATCACCTAGGGATGTTGAGGAAGACCAGACATTGCAGCTTCAAGTCCTGAACCTTTGATGTTAAATCGGTCCCGTCACACTGGAGAGAGAATGGGAGGGCGGGACGGACAGAGAGAGAGAGAGATGAAGTAATCCCATGTTTTTTTTCACAAATGACTTCTTTAATGACAGCTACTCACCACAACTTTGATGTGCTTCGACAGATCTTTGGAGCTTCCCATCAGGAAATCTGAAAAAGCTGTCTGTATGAGATAGACACACACAACAGAGGCACAGATAGATAGTCAGGAAGGCAGCAAGTGTTCCCTCAAAGGA
This sequence comes from Mola mola, assembly GCA_001698575.1. NCBI lineage: Eukaryota > Metazoa > Chordata > Actinopteri > Tetraodontiformes > Molidae > Mola > Mola mola. The sequence goes on from KV751358.1 coordinate 2,226,542, forward strand.
GTGCATGATGAAATCCACAGTAGGAAGGAGCTACCCGTCGATGCCTCCGAGTGTTCCCAAACAACAATCTTCACTGTGAAGTTATTGCATTTGTCTCTATATGTCTAAACCACAGCCTGACCTAAATCATCTGCAGTCATATAAAGAGTTGGACTGTATTATGGAGGTCACAGTAACAATTTTGAAACAATGACATTTTGGGAATATCAGTCAAATTCATTTGTGTTACACGGTTATCATTATCATTACTGAGCTAACTCAGGCTCTTACTACTCTGGCTCGAATATTTGTGACATAAATTAATTCCAAGAAGAAACATATTGATGATCAAATCGAGTCATAGATTTGAGAAGTGTGCACAGAATGCTACAACTCTGGTTTTGACACCTGAGCAGAAGCAGCACAAAGAAACTGAACACTGCCACACTTAGCAAAACCACAGGAGACCTGCAGTGAGAGAAATATTCAGTACTAATGTTTGTGTTCCAGCTGTGTCACAGAACTCTAGGAACATCAGTTATTCTTTGAAATACAGCAGTCTGAAGTCCACAAGATAAGTGGTTTCATGCAACCTTTGTCTTCAGCCTTTGGGCTAAAGCTTTTCTGTACAGGATGATCCTTTTATACTTTAAATTTCTGACCTTGTACTGTTAATTATTGAATGAAATAAATGGGATGATATCTGTTGTCTACCTAAAGCCGTTCCCGTAACAAAGATATAAAAAAAAATATATATATGGAGTTGCACTCACCCCAGCATAGAACATCTTATTCCTAAAACGACTGTTAAACTTAGCTGGGTTGGCTTCTAAAACAAAGAGACAAAGGAAAAGAGAGAGTAAATCAACAGAACTCTTGGCGTTATGTAGAAAATGAAATCGAGCAGATTCTGAAGAAGTTTGCAAAGCTACTATAATATTTACACAACAAGATTAATATGAAAAATTAGAATTGACTATACAGATCTCACATACAGTGCCGTTACCTTTTTTTGCCACATTGAAATGATTGAATAATTTGTTGAGTCTTAATAAGTTTGGATTGGCTGCATCTGCTGTCTTACACCTGGCTGGACCCCCTTTTTTTTTTTTTTTTTTTAAATCAGAGGTGGTCTTCAATCATTTGTGTGTCATTTCATGTTTTATATACAGGGGATTTCTTTTTTTCCTTGACACATAAGGGTATTGGCATTGGCTACTGGCCAAATTGTTATTTCCTATAACGTTATCGATATTGGCCCAGAATTTCCATATGGGTGCATCCAAATCCACAAATTTATGACCTGAAAAACTGTGACAAAAATCAGGAAGGGGGCGTACACTTTTTTCACAACATTATAGTACACACATATCAGAACTAACATTAAAACCACCTGCTGAATATTGCATTGGTCCTTCTCCTGCCATCACAATAGTGACTACCTGTCACTGGGTGAAAAATCCGATGCATCAATGTGTTGCAAAGTGTTTTTTTTCCAATATTTTTCCCCTGAAATCAGTGATTTCAATTGAAATGAAGATTAATTGTACACGCACTCGTTTCACGTGCTGAGCGGTGACTGCTCTTCTCTCATGCACCAGGTCAAAATAGAGACGTTTTTCTATCGCGTCGCAACACCAAATGCCGTCCCCCAAGCTAGCGCTACCAAACCTGAACCTGGAACCAATGGCAAGGCTGCTTTTAGTTCTTCCATTGCACAGGGGAGGGAAGCTAGCCCTGCTAGCACTGACACAGTTACGTACACCAGAAAGTTCTTGGTCTGCAATAATGTCTAGGTTCGTTATACATGTCCCCATGAAGGCCAGGAACCAAGGTTTGCACACAGAACACTGCATTTGCAGAAGATGATAATTTACCTCTTAACTTCTCAGTGGTTTTAATGTTGTGGCTCATCGGTGTATAATCAATAAGAATGTACCTCTTGATTCATGGAACTCGAGAGTGACATGGGCATCAAAACCAAGGCTGAAGTAATTGTTGAACACATCTAGAGGAAGCTGAGAGAGCACACACACACAAAACACATCCAAACATAAAAACACGGCAGTAAAATCCAGCACGGGTTCAAAATGTAACATTTTCTCACACCAGAGAACATTTTCTTTTACAATTGTGCTCTCTGAGCACTGACCTTATCAGTTTGTTGCTCGTCATGTTCTGCCCCTGCATCTTGGTTCGGTTCCACCCGTAAATCCCATCTATCCAGATGGACAACAGCTCCATCCTCAACATGGGACAGGATCTTAGAAAGAGGTTCATCCGTGTAGCCCTGGAACATATGAGAGGGCAATCATATAGTGTAAACATTTATTGTAAATACATGTAAAAAGTACAAATATATGTATATCAAAATGTACGTGTGTGTGTGTGTTGAGAGAGAGAGAGAGACTTGAATTCAGAATGTGTGTGTTTATATTTACAATGAAAACAATATT